>VUQJ01022723.1:1203-11310 GCA_015108635.1 Andinoacara biseriatus | reverse complement strand
GCCTGTTACCACTCAAACTGGGAGACATAATATACCACCTCCACCCAACTCTGCATGAGTGAGTGGACTAAAAGCATTGAATGCTGAAAGGTATTATGCAATATATTAAAATGTGTGGTGCACTCATATGACCCCTTTTAACATCAGAGGATCTTTTTGTTATTCACACACCATGGGCGTAAGAGCTATGATGCAAGTTCTGCTACCATCTGGAGTAATTCAGTGTCTTGCCATGGGACACACTAGCCTTGGGGGGGATTGGGCCGCTACCCATGGGCAAAATCCAACACCCACTAAACAGCACGTATGCCTACATAAAGCACACAGGAATTGGAATATGTCAAATTTCAAGAAGACTGAAATATTCTTAAAGCAGCATCTGTATCAAGATGTACGTTTTGTGTTTTGAATTACCACAAGCAAAGCGCAACGAGGTATGTTATTTCCAAATTAAGCTATTTGCTTCTGCTCTATTCAAGTAAAATGTCACAAGTTTGTGCCCACACATACAGTAAGGGAGGACTGCTGTTTTCCCAGAAGACAAACAGTCAAAATGGCAGGTCATTTAACACAGGGCCACCAAGCTCGTTAGTTAAACTGACTTTTACTGGAAGTAAAAGTTTGTATTTTCAGTATGACTCCTCCTAGTGAAACTGCAATCCCCAGCTCACTTTGTTTACAGAGTGTTTGTTTTTATCTTTTTCTAGGTGAAATTGATCTTGTTTCATGTTTACAAAGTTGCATCACATAATTTCCCTTTTTGCATATTTAAATATTAGGCACTATCAACATACTCTTATAGGCAGTCATTATGTTAAAGCTTCTCTGAGCATTTGTGTTTGCTGGTTTACTTGAAACTAAGGGAAAGTTTCTACTAAGCCCAGTTCTTTCTCAGTTGGAATTTTTGCTGAAGTTTACGATTGAGAAAAATGTAAACATGTGAAGAAACCTTTGACCTTTGGGTTTGCACTTTCTGTCCACCTCTGCACCAGCTGCAGAGCTTTGAATCTCTGTTCTGAGCGACTACAACTGCTGAGGTTTAACTCATGCATACATCTGTATCCTCTAACTTACCACACCTTTTCTGATCAGCCTGAGAGGGATTCCCAGCTAGTTTATGGTTAGTTTAAACCTCCCCTGCATCGCTGTCACCTCCCACCTCCCTTTGTGGTTTCTTTGCCTACACTGTAGAGCGTGTCGCTGTTTCTGAGTCAGTTAAGCACAAAGGTAGAAACATGCTGTGGTTAGCTGATCTTTATAAAATCCATAAGGAGACCCCCATCTTGTCTACAACGTGTACTTAATCTCTCATTTATGCAGAAGTGAAACTAAGTTGAGTAACAGACTAGTTTGTTTTTGGAACTATAAGATAATTCTAATAATTTTTCAACATGACAAAAATATGCAAATATGGTGTAAATATTACATCTACAGTGGGAAATTATAGTTACTTTGTACTTTGTAAAACCCCAGTCATAAAGGCCTAGAGACTGCTCAGTGAACTTCTGGAATCCTCCAGTCGCTAGAGAAAATGTGTATTCCCTGACCGGCTGGTGAGTGGTTGTTGGCTGTCGCCGGGTAAAATCAGTCGTAAAGTGGGTGCTGCACCCAGCTCTTCCATGTGTTTCCATTGATCGCTAGCAGATTGCTGCAGTTGTTCTCCGTTCTCACATTTTTCACACTTGCACTACCACTTGATGAGTAGTTTGTAAGTGTTTGCAGTCAACAACTTTCATGCAAACTATGGGTGACTAGCAACCTCCTAGCAACCAAAGCAATCACAAGGAGGATTTTGGTGCAGCACCGCACACCTGTTTCACTCCAATTTTACTTTAGCAACAGCCATCAAACTTCAGTAACCACTTGCCAACCAATCATAGAATGCACAATTTTCCCAAGCAATGGGTGATTACCAGGGGTTAACTGACCAGTTTCTAGGCCTGCGTGAACAGAGCTTTAGCAATAGATTTTACAGCAAGTGCCAGAAACCTCCAGCAGCCACTATCGAGTAGCTGGGGAATAATATGTGTTTAATATGCAGCATGTGTGCGATACTAATTGTAAAACTGGTAAGTTAACTATAGAGCTGTAGTCCCAGATCTCAGCTAATTGCAATGAACCAGAATTGTAGTGTAAATGATTTATAACTGGTTGTAATTTTGTATTTTTTTCAGAGTTGACCTGCTGACAGCTGAGTATTTATTGAAAGAAAACTTTATCATAATCCATTAACCTTTTATGGTACCACGTTTTATTTGAATGTCACTTTGTGGTGCACAGGGCATTGAGACACAACCCAGCAGAACATCACAAATGCCAGTGACATGGACCCACACTGTGTGGGCGGGCAGACTGCTGCTCATCACCGTCTCAGCTGTGGGGGAAACTTCAGAGGAAAAAGGAAAGCCCTCATTTCACAAATTTCGTGTGTGTGTGTGTGTGTGTGCATGTATGAGCGAGCATTGACGGTTGACAGGCAGAGTTGAGGTTGAGAAGCCGGTGGTCTTAATCACACCCACGCATCCCCTTTTTCAAGCTTGATGCTGCTTGATTTCTCCAGCTTTAGCTCACTCTTCATCCCCCTCACTGCATTTCACTCACTTTGTTCTTCACCACACTTAGAAAGAGATTGAATTTCAGAGATGCATTACATCTCCATCCATCAAACACGATCCTTCAAGTGATGGACACCATTTATCATGTGGTTTAAGATGAACCATGGTAAAATTATAGGGTTGCTTCTTTTTGTTGTTGCTGCTATTTGTTTTTCTGGCTACAAGTCATCCAGCAACATTTACTGATGCAGCAACAGGAATATGAACCACTCCCACTTGCAAGCAATGGAATCGCTGCCAATACTGAAACTAGTTTTCTTGCCAACATATCTTACTTAATTAAAAATGCAGTTTCACTATTGTGTCAGGAACTTTACCTTACTGGAAGTCACAACTCTGTATGACTGATCATGGGCTCACTCGAAGCAAAAGAGGATGCAAGGCTATTTAGCATAGAGGTGATATGGTACTGCACTTTAGCCAGCAGAGGATATGGGGACTTATCATAAAGCTGTGAAGACACTGTTGTTCTCCGCGAGCGGTTGTCTTGGTCGATAATTAGGTCAGCACAGCCCTCCTGGGATGTGAGGGCAGAGGGGACACTGCAGAAACCCCTCAGCCCCATCACAGCCAGATGAAAAGAAAACAGTTCCAGTCCAGGTTCCACATGTCGGGGCGAAGGGTAAAAATGTGTTTTAGATTTTCCTCCTTCCCTTGCCTCTCTGGTCTTGTTTGATTCTGAGCTGCAAGGGGATAACCTCCTAAGCGCTCCTATAACACCTCTCTATCCTGGCGTTTAGGTTTTTTTCTACACTATATGAGTTTGTGCGCGTACTGCAATGTGGTCAAGCATATCTATTTCTTCCTTCCTTTGGCTTTTAGCTAATCCACTTCTCTAGGCTTCCTTCCCAGAACAGTGAGACCTTTCTAAAGAAAACAGAGCTGAGCAGCACCTTGGAAATCCCACCACCTTTCTCATTAAAGATGAGGATGAAGACAAAGTTGATTTTCCTGATTCAATTTAAGCTCGTGAAACTGGACCTCAGCCACGGCACTTCAAGAGAGGAACGAAGGAGAGACAGCTGGGGGTGGAGGGGGTTAAGTGAGCAATGATGGCTCTGTTAAATTACTTTTCTTCAGTCCTGATTTCAGCATATGCAGGTTAATGTGTGAGGAGCATTTTTCAATATCTGTGTATGTGGCAGGCTGACGGCTCAGTTACGCCTGGAGCAAATAACACTATTGAAACTCTTTGCTAAGAAATTACACTTGGTGTAATTGTAAAGACCAAAACCAGAAAAAATGAATCTTTTTTCACACTATTCATTGTTTTTTATATGATTTTATATGATATATTGGCATACGTTTGCATGTGTGGTTGCACCCCGCACGTGCACGTGCAAGCATGTGCATGTGGTTGACAACAACATAATGACCCACCAGCAGAACTGCACGCCAGGCAAATGACAGACCTACACAGATAAAGACTGTTCTTATGTTCATGTAATTCAAACAATAATCTACTGTGGGCTCACTGATATCCTGCCAAGCTGGGTATCTTCTCTATAATCACAGTTGTCACGTTTGGACAGAAGAACGGAGCAAAGATTCCTGTCCTGTACCAGGCTCCTGCTCTCTTTATATCCTCCATTAATACCATTCTAACAGGAATACTCAGTCTGTATATCTGTGATATGTACATAAATTTGTCACTTGTGAAACCCAGGCTTATCTAAACATCTTAATATACGTATAATGTGGGCTTCAGCTGGCCCCAGTTGAATCCTGGGTACATTTTTTTCATTCAGAAGGCCAGCAGAACCATTAATGCAAGTGCTAAGTTTTGCAGATTGCAAATGTACAGTTAAAGTTTTCCTCTGACATGAGTGTGAGTGACTACTCTGCAGTATATTTGTCTCTGTCAGTGGCCCTTCAGCAACAAACAGTATCAAACCACATAAAGTAATCCAGGAAACCAAACCTGACCAAAGTCTACAGCATCTACTGGCAGAGGAAATCAGTAGAAATGTTTTTCTAGGGAGATATTTTTGTCCCGCTTTGGAAAGCGACCGTTGAAAATGGGAAAAAATGATATCGTGGGCACGTGAGAATTAGGCGGAGTTTTTTTTAAAAACACGGTTTCTTCTGAAAGCTTTTAGTAGTTCAAAAAACCAACTGGGCAGTTACGTCTCCTGTTTCTTTCTGAGCCAGGTGCCACTATCTGGTTCTTGTGCATCACATGTGGCATCCGCTTACTGAAATAGGGTCTCACTTATCAAATTCAGAAAAGGGATTTAGCCAGTGTATTATCAATGAGGTCAAAAGTGAATGCTAATTTGAGTGAAAATAAGTTCAATTGAATGCAAAAGCACAATTAAATCTTGCTTCACGTAACCTCAGGACATGAGTGGGAGTTAAAGTAATGGCTGACTGTAGTTCCCCTCAGAATATGGTTTTCAAACTAGACTGAAAGTATGTTTTCACAACGTGAATCGGAGACTTTTTTGTCTCATATCACACTGCCAGCTGTGTTTTTGTTGTCCTTCCCTTGGTTTTTATCGTTCTCTTCATATCAGAATAAGTGTTGACAGGGGCTTTCAAACATTTTGAAGCCTTCTTTTTCTTTAGACTCTTTCACTATTGTTCACGCTGCGTTGAACTGTCAAAGTCTTTATGTCCACACAATGCATATGTAGACTATATTTAAGTCTTCACATGCTGTAAAGAGTCCAGCAACACTCCAGTCTTTGCTTATATTGTATTTTGTGTGTGTGTGTGTGTGTGTATGTGTGTGTGTGTGTCATCTAAAATAAACAGTTGTGTCACTAATTGAGCAAAATATATTGAGCAGATGTCCACACTGGATTTAAACCAGTGGTCAACAACTGCATATCTGCTTGAAAACTCATCCTCCTCACACTCCTCCCCACTCCCTTAACGCTAGCGCTCTACAGATCCCCTACAGTCTCTCTGGGGAGCTACTGCAGGCAGTCTGGCTCCAGTGTTCCTTACTACGACCCAGGGGGTCGTCACGGAGGGCATACCCACCCTGTGATTCCCTCCTGGTAGCACAGGTACACTAATCGTGCTGGAATCAGTGGAGAAAGAAGGTCATGTGTGGTTGTAAACACGGTGCAAACAGAGTTAATGAGTCACATTAAATCCTGTATCTTGGCTGACATTCTGCATTGTTCAGTGGAAATTTATGCAGGGAAGTTATTGTTGAAAAAGAGGAGGATGATTTCTCTCCCCAACTTGTTGACTTGTGCACTCTCTCTGCCTCTCTTAAATCTTTTCCCATTTGTGACCTTCGGTAAAAAGAACCTTATCTGAACTCAGAAGGGAAAGATAGTTATGTAACAAAGATTGCATTTCTTGTATTGTTAATGCAACAAAAGACCATAAAACTAGCAGTCTCTCATTTCAATGCATCTTAATCAAAATCTGCCTCCATGAAATCCTTTAATGTTTGATCATCTGTGGACAGTTCATAAGCTTTTAAAGTAGCATAAAGATTATGTCACGTATTTTCTTTCATGACTGGGCCACCTTGAGCCTTTTCTGTTTCAGCCATTCTGTTGTAGATTTGCTCTGTGCTTGGGATAATTTTCCTGTTGAACGACCCGTATCATCCAAGCTGTCAGACAGGTGGCATCAAAATTTGATTCTATAGTACTTTGGCATACAGAGGAGTTCATGGCTAGCTCAATGATTGCAAGGTGTCCAGGTCATGTGGTGCAAACAAGCCCAAATCATCATCCCTCCATCACCGTGCTTGACAGTTGGTATGACGTGTGCTGATATGTTGTGTTTGGTTTTCTCCAAACGTGGCCAAACATCTCCACTTTGGTCTCGTCAAATAGACGCTTAAACCCAGAATCCTGTTATTGCAGGTTCAGTATGACATTGCTGAACAATGTAGGCCTGCATGAAGAGATAGATATAAGTAGTTTAGTATGTTTTGTCACTTTGCAATCTTAATCATCACTAGTTATCATCTAAAAATGTGAACTCTATAAAAACTAAGATGCATTTAAATAATAAAAATAAATAAATAAATGATATAATATTTCTATAGTTATATATTGCATGTACACATACTAATACACTTTGTACTTCTTGTAAATTGGATTAATAAAATTGCAACACCTGGCACACTGATTCGATAATTATGAATGGTAACTACTTTACCAATAAGTGATTAGTCTCCTCTGCAGAACTCTGTTTTCTTCTCATTGTGAGTGATTCATTTGTGAATTCCCCATTTGAAGACCCACAGGCCACTTAGAGCCTGTTGACCTCTGACCTCTGGGAGGGGTTAAGTATGGGAATGAGAGGGTCACTGAGAATTCAAGGGTTAATTGTCGTCCCTCTTAGAAGCAATCGCCAACATCACCCACACTTGATACCCTCCCACTGCCTCCAAGCAGACACACATGCACGCACACAAACACGTTTTTGACAGCTACAACCGCAGCTCAGCTTTCTGTCCTCTGCAGTGTCTCGTTTCCTGGCCTGCAGGCAAACAGTTCCCCTTTCTATAGACAGATAGATGTTCTTCTTGTTTCCTGCTACATATTTAGCATACCAAAGAGAACTAGAAGGTCAGGCCTTGTCCAGGCCTCTCCCCTAAGGACTTCGTCTGGACTGTACCCCAGGGGTCACCCAAATGCACAGCCACACCACAGTTTCAGGCGTGCATCCCCCACTTTGTCTGGAAACAGCAGGGACCGTCTTGTAACAGTCAATGGTTTTGGCCACTGTGGAGTTCACCCCTGAATAGCCGCTGAACTGAATCTCTCAACTGTGTTTGTCATGGTTGGACCTTTTGGAGCATTTTTAATGGAATTATCTTACACATCATGTCATTAGCTGTGACCATTACAGCGACCATCCAAAAAGCTCATGTTTCACTTTACTGAGTAAATTTTCTAATATTTCATTAGCCTGTTACTTATCAGTAAGCACTTAGTAATAATTAGAAGTAACTGTGCATGCACATTGCAGTTTATGGATTCAGCTTACTAGTGTTAGATGATAACTTCACTCCACCATCTCATCTAATCATAGTTACTTCTGGCGCCAAAAAAAGAGTTCAGAAGCCAGCGGGTGATGTAACCTTATTTGGAATGGAATTTTTTTCTTTTTTAAATCATGCTTAATGATTTTAACAATTGCGCTATATCAGTTTTTTTTCCAGCTGTTCATTTGAAGGACACTATGGGGCTACAGGCACATATGTATGAAGAGTAACAGGCATGTAAAGCAAAATAGATGTGATTAGAGGAGTGGATGGAGTGCAGCAGGGTAAGACGGTGAGATGCAGAGACACAGAAAAGCCAAGTTGGAATGGAAGGGTAATTGGCTAGGATGAAAAATGAGAGTCCTTGACCTTTTGTTACCTCCAGGGATGGCTGATAGCATGACAGCCCATCCCATCGCCCATCTTTGTGCCACTCCCTCACCCATAAAGATCTTTAACTACAGGGATGGAGGACAGGAGGGATGGAGGTAAAAACAGGCGGAGGAATCACTGGGCTGCTCTGGGGTGTGGTGGTCTTTTATTGTGTCTTTGGGTGCGTGTGTGTGTGTGTGTGTGTGTGTGTGTGCGCGCGCACGTGTGTGTGTGTGTGTGCACGTGTCAGGGTCTCAGCTGTCTTTGCCTCCATTAGTCCCTAATAGGGCTGTCACTCTGGGCTTTTAACTCTGCTTGTTAGCATGGCAGACGACCAGCAAACCCACTGCCGATCGCTTTCTGCTCACCCACTTCCAATTCCACAGATGTCTCCATTAGAATTCCTCTCTATCCAGTTCTCTCTTCGTGTATAAATAAAAGCATGTTTACGTTATGAGGCCTACCTGAATTCCAACACCTGTGAGGGAAAGATTTTCTACAGCGCTGCTTTCTTTAGAACAGATCAACAACTACTCCATAATCTGATGTGCCGTACAGTTTAAGCAGGAATTCCCCAGTGCCCTCAGTGTGACCTGCTGTGTCTGTGTGCAGCACAGTGACAGGTGTGTCTGTTAATTAAAGCTCTGAGGTAATAACAGGGCAGCAATTGAAGCCTGGCTATAAAGAAGAGAGGCCCAGGGGATGGAGATTTTCTGGCACGAGTTTGCTTGTAGACTGAAAAATCCTCATTGTTGAAGAATGATGATGAATCTGGTGAGTTTCACTTGTTGTTTTAAATTTGATCATTTTTGTTGGCATGAATTGGTCTTTTTCAAAAATGACCTGGGCAAATAACCACATCTACTGCACTTAAAAGAAGCACATTTTGTGGTTTAGGCTGTCACAGGAAGTGAAACTCTGTCAGCTGTCAGTGTTAGAGACACATATAGAATAACAATGACCGGTATATATATATATATATATATATATATATATAGGGGTTTCAGGGAAAGAGCAGGAACAGGGAAGGATTCAACTTATAAGAGCAAGCAGCTGTGAGGAGGTGCAGTTTGTCCTTGTTAAACTCACAGCCATATGGCCGGCATCTGAGCTGGTTTTGGAGGTGATTTTTATAGCTGCTTTTATAGCTTGGCAAGCTCACACTGCCCCAATGAGAAAGTGCCTGCCTACCTGCCAGTGAACGACCATTCAGCTGATGGAGAAGAATAAACATGAATAATGTCCTGAACTTTAGTCTACATTTGGAATATTAAAAAGCACTGCGATTCCTGGTCTTGAAAAGAGATTAGTGAGGATGATTAGGATATGCTGTTGGTGGCCGCTCGCATGTCCTTCCCCCTTTGTCTTTTCTTTTCTTTGTTACATTACTTTGTCCCCTGCTCTATCCATCATCCATTCCTTCAGGCCTTTTTTGCCTTTTCACAGTGAAATGTGTCCATTTGAAATGAAAACAAATAGTGCTGATTTCAGTCCGCTCTTTCTTGAACCTCATGGATTTGATACAATAGCTGTATGTGCATTGTAGACCTCTTTAAAGGTGTCTTTGTTGAGTGGGAAGGGGTCACAATTTAGATTTCAGCAACCAGCATGGAAAGTATTTTACTCTCCACTGGTTCTCCATCATATGTACTCTATTACTTGGCCATTGCAATCAGTGATAAATGCTTAACAAACAATTATGCGCGATACTAATAACAGTGATTACTGGAATTTTTTTTAAATATACATGTGTCTGTGCACAGAAACAATTTCTTACTTTAGCATTGCTACATGTTTTTCTTTGTTAAATAGTTAGAGAAGCTAAATTTGTTCTAAGAAAAACCACTCTATGGGAACCTGCCCTCAATCAGCCTCACACACATACATTATATCTGCCATGAAGCTAATTTTGTTTCATCTTTTCCCACAAAGTTCATTAGGTTCTGCTGCCGTTGTTGTTTGAGTTGCCAAGCCTTTGCACCAAATTGCATTTCTCAGGCATTTCTTTCAGCGTTTGAACTTGAAATATGAGGGGGATCAGGTTTCTACTGAGGAGGTTTAGTGTGTGTGTGTGTGTGTGTGTGTGTGTGTGTGTGTGTGTGTGTGTGTGTGTGTGTGTGTGTGTGTGTGTGTGTGTGTGTGTGTGTGTGTGTGTGT
>VUQJ01022722.1:28141-48591 GCA_015108635.1 Andinoacara biseriatus | reverse complement strand
TAGTCCCCACCCCCAGCCCCCCACCCCCTTGCAGTCAGATTTGTTTTGCAGAGCATTCCCTCTCTCCGTCCTCTCATCCGTCCATTCTTCCTTCTCTCCCCTTGCTCGGCCCTGCAGCGGGTTCCACAGAGGTGAGAGTGTGTGGGAAGGCATTGCTGTGGGACTGACAAGGAAGGAACGATTTTCACTGGCCAGTAATACCAGCTCACGGTTGTCAAGAGTGGTGCCGAATGTTACGAAACAATATCTTGGCAGCCAGTTTTCTCTCCCACCCACTGCTTAGAAGCAAGAAGTCATAGTCTATAAACCGCAAATCCAGAGATGATGACATCTCTGGCTCTTATTAATGCCGTTAGCTTAGTTAGGAGTTTGTTTTTAGCTTTGGACTGCAGCCTCCTACTCCACTTCAAGCTTGCCGAAGGCTTATTTTTGTCAGGCTCGGATACTTTTTTCCTGTTTGATTACTAAAACAGGATGACTAAACCGAAAGCCAAAAGCCACTGTATGTTGAATATTTACCTTATTTATCATTTTGAAAGTAATTTTGATTGCATTGTGTAATAATGAAATAATACAGCTGCAGGAACAAAAAAATAAGCATAATTTAATTTCTTTAACTCGGTTTGTCGCTTTGACTTTGTGTGAAATGTGACTTACAGCGCAGTCTCAAAACAGAGGATTTATTAGTTTGCAGACAGAAAAAAAAATGGCTGATGGCAAAGTATACAGCATCACCTGTTGCTGTATATATAATAACTAGAAATAGATTGTTCATTAATGTCAGAATGTTGCAATCCTTCATTTGCCTTAACCAAGTCTGATCATTTCTATGATTAGGCAACAAAGAATTATCCAATCAAATTTGAGCTAGGATGAGCAGCTAACCCTGCCTTGATTGGAGGGGACAGTGATATGATACAGAATAGATACAATGGCCTATGTTAGCAGCATGTTACTAGAACAGCAGTGATGCATTAGGGTGCAGTACTGAATAGTAGCTCTTGCCACTCAGCACCCATCTCGTGCACAGTTATGTGGGCCAGCCACCAGATAAACTGTCATAACCTTCGACTTTGGGCGTGCTCAATGCAATAATGCAATTGGCTAATGTTTCAGGGCAGGAGCACAACAACTGCCATCTTTGCAGTTATGGATTTCTCCCATACGGCGCACTTCTTCGCCCTAAAAACACAAAACAATACTTGTTTAGTCTTCTAAAGGGGTGCACGTTATCCCCCTTTAACCATTATGATTGTTGTCTACTTCTAAGGAAGTAGCTTGATTTTATTGGGCTTAGGCAGCTAAGTGAAAATTAGAGTAAACAGTGCATGAAAGGGAAACTTTATGGTCCCAAAGAAGACCCAAACTTCAGTCCTAAAGTCAACAGTCGGAACAGTCAGCTGCAATCGTTACAGTGAAACAGTGGATGCTAGTAGGCTAAAAGTCATGCATTGTATTCATAGCTATAAGCAAATGACGTAGACTGTTGTTTGGCTCGAGGATTTCATTAAAACTGAATCTGTTTCATCAAACATATGTAGGGCAGATGACTGAAAAATGCATTTGAAAAGCCCAATGCATAGTCGCCCCATACCGGGAAATGTGGAGGCCATCAGTCGTCTGCAACTCCCTCGCCAGGTCCTTATGTCTCTACAGCTCCATATAGAGCTGTAGAGCCCATAATTCAAAGACATCTGTGTAAAATTTATGAAAAAGCTATTTGTAAGTTGCAGCACCTGAGACTAAAGCATGCAGCACAACTGGAGCAATATGCTCGTCAAGCTTCAGATGCTAGCTTTCATTAGCTGTCTCATTTGATTGAGAAGACAGAAGGAAATTACAGAAGCCCTGGAGGTAACCACAGGTTGTGAAAAAAGCAGCGTGGAAGTCTATTAAACCTGCATTCTCTCTCATGGCCAGCAGGGGGAGACTCAAAGAGAATTGTTATTGCACAGAAGTAGCTGAGAAAACGAGTAGTTGTCCAGTGACCTCAGCAAACACTTTCAGGGTGAGTTTATGGTGTCAGTTGGTGTCAGTGCAGTAAAACAGGAAATGGGCCATTCATACCGTGTGACTGATGAGTCACTGTTGAATGTGCGTGCGGTGTTTTCTCCGTCAGATCCACTGTTTCATTCTGAGAGTTTTTGGGCTTTTTTTTTCATTTGTTTGTTTGTTTGTTTGTTTAAAAGAAACAGATGGAAATAGCTAGAGAGAAAAAATACTCAACTCAAGGTTTTAGGATGTTGTGTCTATCTTTATTATTTAGTCAATCGGGGTAAGGTGACTCGTCCTTGGTCATGGCAGCTTACAGAGAATGAATGAGAGCAACAAAAATTCTAAAGTGTTTTGCAGATTTACCATTTATATCAGCTGAAAGGCCTGGGTGTTCTAAGGTGCTGAAGTCACTTAGTTCTGCTTAGATAAAGCTATACTTGAGTTAATACTGAACCAGTGGTATACTGACACAACATTTCCCCTTTTGACTTTGAATAAATCTCAGCGAGGCCTGCCTTTGCTTGAAAAAGGAATTCTTGCTTCCTCCCTCCCTCTCTTTCTCTTTGTAATATTTCTACTCATCCTCACTCTCTCTCCTTTTCTGTGACACATACTATATACAGCATCAGACACCCATAAATATCACTCTGCCACTCGGCTACAGGATGATGTATGAGCCTTTGACTTGCCAGCGTGCCATCTTGAACTAGAAAGAGCATAATACACTCACTCTCACTCATATACACATTCATCTCTGACCCTCCACCCCTCCCACAAGGCACACAGACTGAGGTAGACATGTTTCATCAAGCCAGCGAAATATGTGCTGCTCTGCCCTTGGCCAGCCCCGCGGCAACCTGGGAAATGGAGTGTGCCGGCTTGTGGTGACCTCTGCACCAGCAAACAGCAAACTAAGAACTACAACACGTCCGACAGGGGAAGAGCGTGCATGTCGTCAGTGCATGGAGGTAATAAAGGATGCAAACATGCACATAAACATTTTTGTTGCAGCCCACGCGTAAATGTAGAAAAATATAGTGGGGAAAAAAAGAGATGGTGCGGGTGCAGCGCGCGCGCACACACACACACACACACACACACACACACACACTGTATACAGAGCCAGGTTAGTTATAGGCAACCGAGCCCCGGAGGCAAAGGTCTGCAGGTGGGGTTGGAGATTGTTTCCTCTTTGAGTCAAATCTGCAGGGCTTTAATTGGCTGCTGCTCTTTCTGACCTACGAACTTTTGGCACAAATGACCACAGTGCCTGAGACAAAGAGAGATTGTCTATCAGGTATTGCTTAGCAAAAGGATTCCACGAACTGATTCATGTTGTTGGATCAATGGGAAGTCCATGGGGGGAAGAATACTTTTGCAGCCGCTGATATTTTGGGATTTGTGTGATATTTTGCTGCGATATTTACTGTCTTATTCCCTTCATAAGTGCTGTATGAGCCGTCTCCCTGGCAGGATAAAGGTGGGATTTGACTAGAATTGATGGGACTGATTTTAGCCTTTTATTAACATGAGAAATGGCTGAGACGCTGGTGTCTGGCTTTTGCAGGGCAAACATTAAAATCTTAATATCCCATATGTTGTATTGAATATATATATATAACTTTAATTTGCATGGGTTTTGCACCCGTTGGTGTCGATGGCTCACTGTGACATGCTTTTCCATGCTCCTCTGTCTGCGGCTGCTCTTTTCAAACTGTTGATGTCTGCCTGGCACCAATCTTTAATGTCATCTAACCGCTGCGCTCTTGGTCTCCTTTGGTTTCTGGGGCCATACTTCATGCTTGTCTACAGTTTATCATTCGGCATTGTTAAGATGTGGCCAAAGATCCCAAGTTTCTGCTTTTAATATTTAGTTTTCTACGGTAACAAAGCATTTCAAAGGCTTCCAGCTGTCTAATATCCTCTTTCATTAGCGTCCAGGTTTCAGAAGCATAAAGTAAAACACTGAATATTTTAGAGCTGGGAAGTTTCAGTTTAGCGTTAATGTTGATTTCTTTGCCCGTATAGGCACCGTGGGCTAAGGTGAGCCTGCATCTGATCTCTTTAGTGCAGTTTTTATTGCAGGACATGAGACTTCCTAAGTAGATGGTTTAGTCAGCTGGTTTACTGTCAGCTAAACACCGTAACTTTGTTCTTGCCTGGGTGGATCCTGCTCTTGTAGAATCTTTATTTATTAGGTTGAAGCTGTTTTGTAGCAGGTCCCAGTTTTCCTCTATGCTGTCAGTGTGGTCAGCAAATCTGAGGCTGAATGGAAACACCAGGAATCGGTTTGCACGTTCTGCAGATTTCTTGCAAGATAAGTTATAAAAATGAGAGGAGAACGTGTCGTTCTCGAGGCAGACAGTTGCCTTGCACTATGATAAGTTTCTTTCAGTATGTTGATCATCTTTAATTCAATACCAAATGACTTTAAGAGAGCCCCAAAAAGCCTTTTTAAAGTTATAAATTGTTTTGTTCTGTTGTTTTTGTTGAGGATCAAGATCAGTTGAGTCGTACTGCGATCTTTAACCAGCCTGTTCTTCTGCGAGGTGTTCTTTGGTTCTCGCTTTGAGACGCTCCAACATCGTTAATGAGCGACAGGGTTCACTAGCTGCAGCAATCTGTTAGAGCCCCCTTTTTGGGGAGGGTAACAATAATGGATTTATGGATGGATACATAATCGTTTCCTCACCTCCAATAAGCCGATTAGTTGTTCGTGTGGGGTTCTCCGAGAAGTCAGAAATTAATCAAACATTCGACCACTAAACCAAATTTTTCTGTTCAAGAATTTTATCGACGCAAGTAAGTAATTTGGCATCTAAATGAAAAAATAATATGTGCTTAATTATTTTTTGTCTAAATTTTTGTAAAAGAGAAATTTTTAAAATTAGAAGTGATTATATTTTAGCATTAAAAATATTTCAGTTAAAGAGTTTGCACATGCATTGAGAAATTTGCTAATATTTATATGTGCAATTTAATATGAATGGGTGTAGAAATTGCACAGTTTGAAGGTTTGCATGCACAAAAAATCTCTAGAATGTGTCAGATGATGTTTACACACAAAAAAAAATACCGGCTTCAAGTGTCCGCACCGTGGTGTAATTTTAAACCTAAAAAGCAATGCATGGGGGGGGGGCAAAACAGGGTTCCTGGTGACAAACTCTGCACATGCACGCTGTGGTTCGACACAATGAATCTTCTATATTCAAGCATGTGAACAAGTGAAGGAAAAGAAGAAAAACACATTTTTGACTGGAGGGGGGGGCTTTAAATAAGTCACCCAAGGAAACAACACAAGACATCAAAAAAAAGAGAGAAAAATCTCTGTGCGCAAGATTTACTGTGGAGCGAGAGGTGCTGGCAGCTGCGAGATGAACGTGTGCTCAGAAGAATAAATCAAATGTTTGTAGTACTGACCGCACATGTATTGTTATGAGCTGGGTTTCGCACCCTGCCTTTCTGTACTGTCTCCTCGCCTTCGCCATACCATCAAACAACAAGTTTGGTATGCCCCTAAGTCCGCCTAATCGTGTCATATGTGACACGTGTTAGATACAGTATAAATACAGACTGAAGATAAATGAATGAGCCGTTGATGTTTCCTTCACCCAGCAGCAGAAAAGCAACTTGTAGAATCAATCCAAATTTGCATTAAAGCCCTGCTGGTTGCATGTGGAAGCCCATCTGTACGTATGTATATAGAAATCCTGCATATGCATCAAAGGCTCTGGATTCATTTCATAAAGTCAGTAATGAAGCAGGTTTCGACCAGGATTCAAACAAATGGCCTTGGCAACTCCATCACCAATGCAAGTGGGGTCATTTAATCTGACATTTTTACAGTGTGGACAAACATAAAACTGTACATTAAAGGCCTGAAATACAATATAAAAAGGTCAGAAAAATGTCCCTTAAAGCTGCCTGCTTTGTTAATAAGTCTTTTTTTTTTCTTGGTTAATGATGCAGAAACAATTTCTGCTCAATGATGCAAAGATTCAAGACTGTGAAGAAAGATTATGATTCGGGTCATATATCGAACTGACCCCGGGGGGCGGGGGCGGGGGGGGTTGCTAATGTTCATGTTCAATATGTTGAGTTCAGACGCTAGTAGAATATTCAGGTATCTGTACTTGAGTATTTTTTTTTCTGGCAACTTATTTCTTGTAAAAGTAAAATAAAATAAAAGCAGTGCTGGAACCCACTGTGGCATTATACCCTTGTGAGCGTTTTTTGAACAGTATTGCACCGCACAAAGCAGCAGTACTTCTACTGAAGAATGTACTTTTGCCACCTCTGGTCAGGTCAGCAGTGGTGTTCTCGTTGTTGCAGTCACATTTGGTTCCTGAATGTTGAGCGATGTGACTCTGTGGCTGTGAACAGGGTTAAGTTTAGCTTGTAAAGGACCGCCACCACTGAAGCTGCTGTAGTAACTACTCACATTTGATGCAAAGTGGGAACATACAAAGAGCCGAAGTGAAAATGAGTGTTAAAACAATGACAAGTGCCCACTGCAGCCACAGTCTCTGATTTTCATGCTGCATTTTTTTTTACATCTTTAATGTCTGCTTCATGCTCCTCCCGTTCCCAGTGAGCCGCGCTGGTGAACCACTCCGGCCCGCTCATCGACCAATCAGGCCCGACGCATACGTCACCATGGTCTTCCTCCACACCTCTCCAAAGTGCGTGCTCATAGAGGATCATCTGATTTTCGGGGTTCTCTCTGATATTGTTGAATCTCTACCTTACAAAATAAAGCATCTTGAGGCATGTATTGAATATACTTGAAACTCACGCAACCTTAAAAGTTAATGTTCTCCATCTTTCATGGCTGCCTGCTTTATTTGACATAACTTTGTGTGGAAACGTGATCCCTGAATTATTAAGAATGTGGCACTATTTCTGGCACCCTCGAAAGCATACAGTAAAAGAATCTAATGCCCACTTTTTATTCAACTAAAAGCACATTACAAATTAAGACTAATGCATAACATTTAAATAGCAAAATACAGTATAATAAAGTCTGTGGTAAATTAATACTTTTTTGTCCAGAGAGCATGAATAGCATGAATAAATTTGTGCTGTATTTTTCCCTAAATTTTGGCCTGAAAACAGGGACATTTAAAAATATATAATGTTGGCTCAATATGTCTTGCTACTGGCAGTTCTATTCAAAAAATACTGATGATTGGTATCTGCCTTGGAAAAAAAAACCCATGTCAAAGCCTGGTTTAGACCCTGTGTGACTGGTAGCATTATTTTATTCATGATATGAGTGAATCAGTGTGGTGCATAATGCTTTTTAAGCTATTCACACAGAGAAAAGAGATGGAGAGGAAATTGGGTGAACTGCATGAAACAGAGACACTGGGATAGAGAGGGGTTAGAAAGAGTGGGAGTGAGAGACAATGCAATACAGAGGAGGAAATGAGAGAGAAAGAGAGCGAGAGAATAAATATACAGGATTTATGCAGGAAGCAATGAGGCCAGCTCTCCCTGGTAGAGCACCAAAAAGGAAGTGAGAGTGAGGACACTTCCTGGTAAACTGTGCCCACTACTTTCATAACCGCGCGCAAATGCAGCAAACCACAACACTTAACACGATCCGAGAGACGAGGCAACGCTCGGCACAGGTTTCGGTCCCATCTCGGAGCATTTTGACTGCTAAAGCGAGACGCCTCCTGATTGTTTTTGCTTCGATGGATGTTATATGAAGTGACAGACTAATGGGGGAAAAATCACTTCCCACATATCCATTCCCTTCGGTTAACCCACAGGAGTCATTGCTTTCAATAACAGTAATTGTTATAAATGGATTATTGCTCAAAACAAAAGAAATGGACATACACCGCCTCGAGCGCAGCTTCTGACCTTTGAAGTGGACACTTCAGTCTATATGACAAGCAATCACAACCAGAAGTAGTATTACAAAGATAAAAGAGGGCAGGGATAAAGATACAGATGGATGACAAATTAAAGGACTGAACAGAACCTTTGACCCCTACAGTGAAGGGATGCGGTGGCTCTGTTATGTTGTTGTTTGGGGCATTTTTTGTGTCCACTTTTCCCCTGAGAGGAAAAGGTTACTGCCCATCATGACAAAGTAGCTCTCAGTGTTTCCCTTTACGGAGGGAGTCACAGGTTTGCCAGCTGGGAGATCACAGTTCTCGTCCCATTTGGGGCCGTGTTTTTGGCTTGTTTTTGTTGTCTGATATAGAAACGATCTTTCAAGAGATAAAGATGAATATAATTCAATATATTTTTATGGAAAAATGCTTGATATGAAGCAAAGTTATTTTTCTGGCATGGGTTCAAATATGCTCCTTAAAAGCCTGACCCTGATTTACCCAATGCATCAGTGAGAATGCAGAGGCTTTCACCCACTGCAGCAACTGATGCTCTGGGAAGGAGGGCCTGCCACGACTATAGAAATCGCTAAATATGCACACTGAAGCTGTTGCAGGCACAGGGTGGCAAACACCCTACCAAAGCACTTCCTGTAAGTTTATCGGCTGACTGTAACTGTTTGCCACATGCCAAACTCAGTATGTAAGAGGCTCCTAATACGCCATATAATAGGGTGCAAAACAAACCAAATTAGATCTTCAAAAGACCAAAAGCTTTAAATGTTGTTCTGCTCAAACTTCAACTTCTTATTACAAGGTACAGAGAAAAAAAAAACAACAGGTACAGGGAGAATCGACGGGGTTTGTGGGAATTTGTTGATTTTTTTTTTTTAGAAACTGTAGCAGCAACGATGTCCTTGGAGGGAGGGAGGTCACCGGTGTTAACCACGGGGCCTGTTGTTTTCAATACTTCTTACCCACTCAGATCAATGTTAACTGCAGAATGATGAACTGATGTTTAACAACACTAAGAGTCTATATCCATTATACCTCCATTAAGCTGTGAGCTAAATATAATTGCAACATGCTCAATACTTAAATTACAGTGCTGAGGTCAAGCAGATGCATAATTTCTTTTTATCACACTGGTACTTAGGAATGGGTATTGATAGGATAGAAAACACTATATGCTATATGGAAGCGCGTGTGGTGGATTGTTGCTAAATTATTGTCATTAATGACCACAAACATGAGCAAACAGCTGAAAACAATTTTCCCTCCTCAAAGCCAAAACTCCCCAAGTGACCTTTACTGCTTAAATTTTTTATGATATTTTAAGGTGACGCGACCCTCTTCGCAGAATGGCCTCCACATCCTCTGTTATTAGCCAGGATTGTTTTTCTTCTCGAGCCCTTCACGTCTTCCATTCCCACATTCTCATTTCTTCACCCAAACTCACCCGTTCACCCTTTGGCCCCTGCTCTCCCTGCCGTAGCTCTGCCTCCTGCCCCTCTCAGGTGGTGATTACCTATCGATCAGCAGTTCACACAATCATTTGGTCAAGGCTCTAATTGCGTTTTCTCCCTGTGTGGGTTACACAGAGAGGGGATCGATCATCAGCTAATGAGAGATGTTGGACGGGAAGGGGGGGTATGAGGAAAAGGCCTGTTGGTCTAAAAGGAGGCTACTGTATATGAGTTCTAACCCTCCTTCTCCTCCTCTATTCACTGTTCTCGTTGCCATCATTCCTGCATCCTGGCTTCATTATTGCCTACGCAGTATTGACCTTGTCTCAGCTATTGATATCTTAACGCATACTCATGCGCGCGTAAGGATTTATTTAGCTAGCCTTTAGCTGTGCCTCTTTCTTCTGAAAAAGTTGATAAAGCCTGGAGCTGACTAGCAATTTAAAGTCTAATCAAATCTTCCTCATTGGTCTAATAGATCATTTTATATGTTTGACTGGCATTGAAGCCATCAGGGGCAGTCAGCGAAAATAAAGGTATGCTATCCGCCATAGCTTGCGAGCGTGTGAGCAGTGGTAGCGCTGTGCCGCGTAGCAGCAAAGCATCTTTTTTTTTGGACAATTAGAAAACTCCTCTGAAAACCATTGTCAATGTGTTGCTCTATCCAGAAATGTGAAATAAATCTTTACACCATGTAAAGATCCAGAAATGCTGCCCTCTTCCTGGGCTATTATGACGCTAGCTTCCAGTTTATGGTTAGTGTTGCATTGTATTTTAGCTACATGCTAACTAGGCAAATTTTATAGAAACTAGATGATGTTACATGTCAAATGAAGTCTCATATATTTTGGTATTATAGTTTTCCATTAAAATTTTTGCCATTTAGATGCTCCCACAAGTGAATATTCTGTTTTAAACAAACCCAAACACTACTTCTGGCCTTATGGGTTGGCAAACACCCAATGGAAGCTAAGAAGTTAAGGTCAACTGAGGCCAAGTTGAAAATTGCTCTGACTCAGTGTCCTCCAGGCTAAAAAGGTGCGTAATCATCTGTCTTGTTATCAGAGCACAGTTCAAAAGCGAACACCTGTGATGTTATGAGGATTAGTGTACAGAGCGTGTTAACTTGCATTTATGTGAAGGTCACATCGATGCTGAACCATAAATTGAGGTTGTGGAGAAAAATATGGTGCCAATCAGATGGCAGCTCTTTAAGGAAAGGCCTTGCTTATTTCAGTAAGGTCTGCCTGCATTCCTGACTTATCCATTGCAAATATTTGCCACATTATGACATAAAAAAAAAGACAAAAAGAGACCTTGAACTGCAAGCTGACAGCAAGAAAGTGAAAACAGCAGTTGGTTTCCTTCCTCCTCGAACACTCAGAGATCCTGTTCGAAGCAAAGATGCTGAAATACTGCGGGAAATACGCCTCTGCTTGCCTGCATCAGATTCAAGCTACACAAACTAAGGGTGAGCAGCAGCAAGGAGCTGCTAATTAAACGCACTTGACTGATCCATCATCAGCAAGTACGACCTCCTCTATAAAACCAGAAGTTTTCTCAGTCTGCTGGTCTTTAGCATTCAGCCGTGTGTTAACAAAATGCTACAAGCTTTCCAGGAGTGGACATTCTAGCAAATTCACCCCAAGGTCAGACCCTGCCATGCTCAGAGAACTGGAAAAAGCCCAATAGCTACATCTCAGACTCTACAGGCCTCAGTTAGCATGTTAAATGTTAAAGTTCCTCACAGCACAGTTAGAAAAAGATCGATTTAGTACAGCTTGTTTGGAGGAGTTGCCAAAAGAAAACCTCTTTGCTCTAAAAAGAACACGACAGCGTGGCTTCGGTCATCTGAATGACCTGGAAGACATCTGGAATTATTGGCCTTATTTGCTAACAGTGCACATGCGTGATCTGTGCGTGAAGTGTGTATACGAATGTTTCACACACAGATCTGTGATTTATCAATATTTTCGTATCTGGTTTTGTTCATACTTTAGGAGCAAATTTAGAAATCCTTCTGACCATGTGTATGAACAAAATCACAGCCTGGCTGCCTTAAAAATTTAAGAGCAAGACTTTAAAATGAATCCTACCACTACTACGTCTGCCCCTGCTAATAATAATAATAATAATAATAAATGTTTGTGATTGCCTTTTGGTCACAAAATTGCACCGAATTAGAAAAAAAATTACAAAAAAAAGCATGCAAAGAAAACAACATGCTAAATGTAACGGTGCAGACGCTAATCTTTTTAATTTAATTTAATTTTCCAGTATCCCTTTCCTGATTTTATTGTATCTCAGAAGTACTTAAGTTTCATTAAAAATTACTTGTCATTGCTTTTTTTTATGTCAAATTTCTTTTTTTAGCCTCTGTGCAGAGGAAACGATATTCAGCGCTCACATTATTTCAGCCTGAGTGTTCCTTTTTATTTAATTATTTATCTTTAAGCAGTCGTCGCTCCTGTGGTAACTCTTTGGAAGGCTGGCTTCCTCCTTGGACCTCAGACACTATTATTCAATTTTCTTCACTCAGACTTTCTGCTTGTTTCTTGCCTTAGTGGTGCAGGCTTCTCTCTCACAATATCATCACCACTTTCTCTGCTTCACTCCAGGCAAATGTGTTTCCTTATATAGAGGAATGGGGGCGGGGCAGTATGCAAATTGCATGCAAATTGTATGGCGCTGGCGTAAGGTTGTTGGTTCTAAAGAGAATAAATCCAATGGTCATTTTGTGTGCAAACTCATTTTTTGTGCAGGGTCAGAACATTTCCACACAAATATTAGTAAATGTCCTTTGGAGATGGACATGATGCATAACACCACATTTGGCAAAAACTGAATGCAGCCTTTACCAACTCTCAAGCACAGTGGTGGAGGCGCTGATGATTCGGGCTTGTTCTGCAGCCACAGGACCTGGGCACATTGCAGTCATTGAGTCAACCATGAACTCCTCTGTATACCAACCAAACCACACCAACCAACTATATACTGGCAACTAAAGCTTGGCCCAAACTGGTTCACGCAGCAGGGCAATGATCCCAAACACAGCAGCATCCTCCAACGGAGTGGCTGAAAATGAAAAAAGAATCAGGGTGCTGCAATGGCCCAGCCAAAGTCCAGACCTCCACCTGATTGAAATGCAGTGGTGAGACCTTACCAAAGCTGTGCATAAATAAATGCCTGCAAAAGTCAATGAACTGAAGTAATGTTGTAAAGAAAAGTGGGCCAAAGTTCCTCCGTAATGATGCGAGAGACTGATAAAGTCACACACACAAAAAAAATGATTGCTTCAAGTTTTCTGCATTGATTAAAAAATAGTGAAAAATGTTGCATTCTGTTTATATTTATGCCTTTTACTGTATCCAACTTGTAAGACCATGTGCAACACTTTCTCCTGTGTGTTGCATATTTGAAAGGGCAACTACGAACAGTTTGTGAAAGCCTTATAATACATCAGGAAGGATAAACGATTGGCCAGTAACTCTTTTATTGTTGCACCTGAATACCGCACAAGAAAAAGCTTGATAGCTATTGTGCATAAATCCCTACATTATGTGTAGTGATGAAACCAAAGCAGTTGTCCTCGTGTGCGTGTGCTGTCTCAGCTGTTGCTTCCTCATCCGGTCATTTTCCTCTTCTGCCTTTCACTTTCCCTTTCTCTGCAGCCGCTGCTTTCAGTGAGCGAGTGGGCTGCATATTGATTTTCAGTGTTGAACTCTGTGCCTGTGTGTGTGTGTGTGTGTCCTCACTCCCTCTTTCACCCCCACAGACACAAACTGACGGAGAAGTTGATTAGGTGCAGCTCTAAATATATCCTCCACCTCTTCCACCTCCTCCTCCTCTTCCTCTTCCTCTCTTCCCTCTCTCTCCCTTTCTCTCGCTCGCTCCTTCACCCACTCGCTCTCCCACACCGGTTCAGTCGCTTATTCTCCACATTTTCTCTCGCCCGATTCGCTTGGACGTTTCTCTGCCAAGCGCTTTCTCTTCCTCTCTCCATTTCCTTTCCACTCACTCTGAGCACATCATTTGTCAGCCCTCCCAAAAAGAAGGGGGGGGGGGGGGGGGGGGGGGGGGGGGGGGGGGGGGTTGCAGTGTGGCCATGGTAAAACAGGATGCAGATGTGGTTACAGGGCATCCAGGTAAGGAAGCAGTCATTTCCTAAACACAGTGCGGATACACACACACACACACGCACACATACGCACATGCATGGTGTAAATGCAGGAGGCAAAATAGGAATTTGGATCATTGTTATTGTGTAATATTCCCACCGTTCTCTCTTTTGCCATTTTTTGCATTTTGACCCACTTCGCTGTTCTCACAACGCACTGATATTTTTTCTAAATGTTTTTTTTTTTCAAATATGAGTTAATATTAAATTTATTATTAAATGCACAACAATAATGTAAAACATCTTCACATGCTCCCAACACTTGCACTTGTTTACTTCCCCAGGACTTCAATGGACTGCACTGATCTATATGCACATGAGGAGGAATATGTGCAAGACAACTGCTCCCAGCAGAGTGAAAAATTACTCTTGGGGGACAAACAGATTTTTGTGAGGTTGTTCTGCTTCTGTGTACAGCCAGATTTCCTGTACACAACCTGCTATATGTTATGTTGTCAAGACTGATATTTTTTTTCTGCTGCAAAGGAAAATTAATTGCGAAGAGGGCCGAGAATTTGTTTTCATATTGGCTTGGTGGAGCTGAGTGCCAGGATGGAGGAGGACAGCTGTGGGGGAAGGCTGGCCGACCCGCTGCCTTCTGCCTCTCCCATGCCTAGCTGCACAGAGTCTGTGACAAAACAAGCCTCCAGGAATACTGGGCAAACACAGAGCCTCTCAGTGGGATCCGCACTATTTCCTGAGAGTACCACAGCCAAAAAGCTTCACACTTCCAATACTGCCTTCTCTTCTTTCTCTAAATTGAATTGTTGCTTCCGTATCTCATCAAAGATATGGAAAAGTCGTGATCAGAAAATGCCTGTTCAGTCAGCGGCTTGCAAATAGGAGCATCACTCAGGCAAGGAGGTGAAATTGCAAACAAACATGTTCTTTTAAAACGCTTTGGCAACTTGCAACGAGAAATAAGGTCAAGCATGTTGTAAGTGATTCCACCTCTTCTCAATCTCCGTGTGCTCTCACTGTACGAGGCTGTTGAGGCTCAGCCAGGAGAGATAAGTGAGATAGTGGAGGCTGAGGTAGGAACCATTTTCACACTGCCACAATTACAGCAACCGTCATTACATTGCTCACTCTTAGTCAAATACAGATAGAAGCCCCAAAAAATTATGCGCAGGCTAGGAGGAGAAAGTGGCTCACTTCTGTTTGCTAAATTAATCGCTT
The DNA here is from genome assembly GCA_015108635.1 of Andinoacara biseriatus. Classification (NCBI taxonomy): domain Eukaryota; kingdom Metazoa; phylum Chordata; class Actinopteri; order Cichliformes; family Cichlidae; genus Andinoacara; species Andinoacara biseriatus. Next base: position 33,928 of record VUQJ01022722.1, on the reverse strand, counting down.
CCTAAATGGCTCCAGGCCAGGCAAAGTTAACATTTGCAGTTTCAAAGGTTTTCAGCGCTTGCAATGAGCCATGAAATTACTGCATGCCGTCGAAAATGGCAGCTGATGAAAAGCCCAAGGAGCAGGTCCCACAGGCAGAGAGAGCTTGGAAGTGAAATCTTAAACACAAAGTCTCATTTCTGATTCGGATCATGGTGAAATTCAGAACCAAAACTCGGAGAATGACTGAGTCTGTGTCCGAAAGCAGGACAGGTTGTGACAAGACAGATGACAAGCAGCTGTTTGCGGCCTGGCAGACCTGTCCATGGGTCCGAGGAGGCGAGCAGAGCGCAAAGGTTGGGCTGAAGGAGCGTAATGATGATGTTGAGGTGCTCAGCTGCAGCCAAAATGGACTGACCCAAATTAGGTTTGATTAAATCACAGGAGTGACGCTGCAGTTCTGCAGACATCATTAACATCAAAATTATTATGGCGGAACAGTTTGGCTCAGCTGCTAGAACACTTCCATTTGCATACTGACTGAAATAAGCTATGAGCATGTCCAATTACATCTGAAACACAAAAGAGCTACTTTAGAATCCGTTGCTGTGCCGCTTTACCTTTGTCACATCTTTTAGGATTTGCTCACGACGTGCCACAGTCTCAAAAATAGGAAACATTTCAGCGGGATAATTTTACCTGAAACAGCCCATGGGACACACTTAATACCAGCATTTCCTTCCAAAAAATTAGATTTAAGTGCAGCAAAAAATAAATATTATCTCATCATTAACACATTACGATCAGATTTGCCAATTTCTTGACTTTTGATTCCACAAATTCCTGTGTAGCTGGGTAAAAACATACCTCTGCTCCTACTGTGCCTGGGATTTCTACCGCTTCCCTGCCAGAAAAAAAAAAAAAAAAAACTCCCCCACATATCAATCTGCAATCATAGAGCCTAGCGGACACTTTGGATTGGAGAAACTTTGACCTATTTTTCAATATTGGAGCGACCAACCAATTTAGGAGCCAATTTGACTTTTTTTTTTTTTTTCATTAAGCATGTGTGACATGAAATTAGATCCTCAGTTAGTTGATATCTGGAAGAGTTGGAAGATAATCATTTGATGTCCTGTGTGTGTCTCCTAAAAGAGTGATAGTCTGCATACTCTCAGGCTAAAAATACTCACCTCAGAATATTTCTTATTTAAGTCAAATCCAAGCACCGGCATGCCAGCTGTAATGTTAAATTAATTTTGTATGATTTGGTAAAAAACAGGGGGGAAACTCTTTGCGAAGACATCACTTATTACTGCTAATAGAATTTTTGAGTATGTTTATCTTGCTGTTCATGTATTAATGACATTTAAATATGTTATGCCTCCACCATGAAACATTAAATACTCTATTGTTGGGTCAAATTTGGAGTGAGAGAGAAGAGGTTGGTGTTTATAAATGAGAGCTTAATTAATTAAAGAATGCATTACATTTTAATGGCGAATTGTTAACACGCGCCGTAGCCTCATTAATATGTGCCCCATGGGGATTTCAATGCCATCATTTCACCAGCAACCTGCTGGCTGCAGGTCCTGTGGCTATTTTATGGTGCTGGAGATTGATAGTTGACAAAGCAATTAATCACATGGAGGGACAACCATCCCCACAGTGGGTGCAGCAGCAGTACAAAGGATTGCTGAATTTTTTTGTTTTTTTTTTTAACAGTGATGAGCTAATGCTGTGTTTTATCTTACAGTTTTAAATAACTTCAAATAACTAACATCTGAAATCGATGTTTATGCAAGAAAAGCTTATTTACTGTTTTAATTCTGTTTTTTTCCCCTCTCCTAAATCTACTGATCCTTTTGCTATAATTTATCAGGTGTTTTATTTTTTTGGTGCTTACAACATTTAAAATATGTATACAAAATTCAACAGCTTCCCATCGGAGAAACCATGTTCCAGTTACAGCTACTTTGTGCCAAAAACAGTGACTAGAAAACTTGTTAGTAAAGAGTTGAGTACATCTGTTTCTAGAAATGACCGACTTTTGATATATTTTTACTTCCACTGTACTTGGGCAGAGGAAACTCGCAGTGTTTACCTGTGACTTTTTGTTTTGGTGATCTCGGTTTGTGAAATTGCCCTTCTTTTTTTTTTGCAGTTAGACAATATAAAAATGTGAATAAAATAATGTCAAGCTGAGCTTGAAAAGGGTTTGCAAATACAGAAAGTGTGGTGTGGGCTTTCTTAGTCATTATTATATATTAAAAGTGTTTCTAAAAGGTAAGTTCACTCCAGTTTGAGATGGAAAAAAATGACCAGTGTTATTTGCACAAGTTTTCAGATAGTACTGTGTAATATAATAATACAACAGCAATGTATGAAAAAGTTAAATCAGTGCCTATTAATTAATGCCTATAATAATTGCTATTTGTGTAATGGCTCTTCTTGAATTGCCCCTCTAATAGATTCCTGTAGTTTTAGTTCATGAAAAAAAAGGAAAATTTTTCCGAGTATGCCATAAATAGTTTTGTAATACAGCAGTGATGCTGCGGGGACAACCTCACAGCATGTGCAAACATGTTAACATGAACATAACAATGCCATGTTGACTGGCCAAAGGGCTTACGAGTCTCTGCGCCTCTTGAATAGTGTTGTTTAAAGCTTGTCCCTGAACCCAGTTGCTCTGTAGACGCCATTTTCCTCTCCTTTCACTCCTAATTACCATAGCCTCTCCAGAAAGTCCTCTGTTGCTCCATCTGTCCCCTCAGCCACTGACAGAGATGCTCTAATCACCTCACATAGCAGGGCTCACATGGGAAAAGACTACACCAACCACCATACTGTCTCAGATATAGAGCCTCTGCTAGATGCCAATACCTCACAGGGGGTAAGCTATAAACACTGGCCGCAGCCTTGTATGGGATATGTTCAGTGATGTGCGCTGAAATGGAACCATTTCATGTTACAGATCTCCCACACAGCCCGACAACACTGATGCCAAATGGGGTTTTGTATGAAGTATATGTGACATATGCTGAGTGCACTGACAGTCCATCAGTAGCTCTTACATCAAAATGACATTCGAGGGTTGAAGCTCTGTTCTTTGGAAGGATATGGCAAGTTTACATTACGCTACATACTGACATGAAATATGACTTGGAAGGGAAAACATGTTTTAATGTTCAAGACTATCAGAAAAATGGATCAAATTGAGAGAGAGGAAGAGAGAAGAGCAGCTTGTAATTGGAAAAAACTTTATTTTCAACCCTGCATGTGTTCTAAAGCCATGCCTCCACAGATCCATGTATTATTTAATCTTATTCTGTATGCCCTGCAGCTTCATATCTCGCCCTCCTTGTATTTGATTCTGTTATTCTCACCCAGGTTGACACTTCCTGACTTCTCATTTTTGCTTTACCCCCTTCTCGATGACTTTCATGTGTTCTTTTGTGGGGTGCTGCAAGTTTCCTCCAGAACTTTTCCTAAAGCAAAAAAGAGAAACTTTCCGGTTCTGCCAGAAAACCTTCTCATCTTGGCGGAGGAGCAGCTGAGGGAACTCTCAAATGATGACAGCCATCGTGAAAGGGCAGATAAGCCCGTGTGGCTTTGCCTCTGATTGTATGTTCATCTCATTCTGATCCGGCCACGATTCTAAGCCCCTGTCTTGCAGTCCTCACTCTCCCAACAGTTGATCTTCTGCATGTCATTGAAATCGTCTTATAGCTGATCCAGGAGACAGGGGGAAAGTGGCTGTTTGTCACCCAACTTCAGTCTTGGCAAGTAAGTTCTGCGATGTTATTTTCTTTTCTTTACAATGTAACTGACTGGTCAGTTAGACAAAGTGTTTTCTTGTGGTTTCAGTACACACTGTGGTTTTAGAACACATACGCTACATATTTCTGATGCAAAAACACATCCTTACACACTTGTCACTTACAAAAGATCACTATACCTTGCATTCACAAGCTACATTTGGTTTGAGGTGACATTTTTAAAATCCTCTTGGGTAATTGACCAAATAAACAACACCACTAGCAGTTGTAGATTTAGTTAGGTTTGGTTTGGTTTCTTTGTGAGTTTATGTTCTTCTTCGATTATAGGTTGTGGGATTATTCTTGTTTTGATTTATTTCTTCATCCAGGTACCTCATTTCTGAATTCCTGTTTTATGTTGAACCTTTCATAAGATGAATCATTCTTATATGTATTTTTCTATCCCTAATTTCTTTCTCTTTGCTTCAGTTCTTATTTAGGGGTTGTTATTTTGTCCCCTCAGTATTCTCCTTTGTCTCATCCTCCTGTGTCTCCCCCCTCTGTTAAGTTCAGGCATGTCTCTTTGTTTCTATATTTCAGTTATTGTTACTCACTTCCTGTTTTACTTTGTTAGTTAGCCGTCTCCCGTGCCAGGAATGTCATTAGCTATTCCTTGGTCCAAACACTACTTTGGTTCCTGAAATCAAACAAACTCTGAGCCACTGCTGAGAATTAGAAATAGTCTAGATTCTTTCTGCTCCAGTAAGATGATCAGTGTGGCTGTTTTCCCAGGTGTTAAGATAGTGTTAAGTTTAATGTCCAGGCACACATGAAAAAGAAGTATTACAAGGTTTAACATAGGTAGAGTTTACCAAAAATATAGCTCGCTAGTTTCCATCAAGCTAGTTAGCGTTTACGTAACTGCTAATGTCATTGTGCTAATGTGCAAAATGACAAGAATCAGGAGGGTTTGGGGCAAGTTTTAGGGTTGACCATGTTTCTTTGCTACTATCCGATAATTAGCATTAACTAAAAAATTCTGTTAAAACAATTTCTGACCTGCTGCTCAGAAGACCACTCAAGGATTCATCCTCTGGATACCATGAATATCGGAACCAAATTCAACAGGAATCTGCAACGTCAGTGTTACACTGTCGGGTAAGTATGGTACACATTTTAGGCATTTTTTTCGTTAGCCAAAATTAGCATCACAATTTTTAAATTGCGGATATCTCTTGCTGACCGTTAAGCACGGATACAAAAATTTGTATCTGTGCTGGAATTTAGCTCAACTCACCACTAAACGCAGAATGAAGAATTTTTAAAAGTGCTCGTTTTTGCTAGTACTGAATAAAAATGTATTACTCAATGCAACTTTTGTAAATCTTCATCATACTAAAAGATTATCTGCGGTATGAAACTACCCAGTCATTGGCTAACGACTTGTTAAGTTTTGCAATCAAGATGATGACTGTGGAAACGCTCATTTCAAAATGTAAATTCAGAAAGCCGTGGGTGGCGTCATGTTTTACTGTCTATGGTCACGTTGTCTAGTTTAACCATGACAAAAATGCCAAACTCGAGACTTAAAAGCAGTTGTCTGCAGACAGATGGGTGACATGAAATTTGTGACTATGTCTGCCTTTTATATACAGTCTATGAGCAAGAGTGGGTAAAACAAAAAATAAATCAACCAACAAGTACCAGCTTAGTCAGAAGTAACCACTGAGATGCACTTTACAGCTCAGATTGATGAGATCTAACAGTGTAAGTATCCAAGGGCTAAATTTATCTTTAAGGCAAGTGAAGCAAACAAGACTCTGGGAGCAACCTGGAGCTCCTGAGTTGGTGTAAAGTGATACAGTATAAAGAAAGCTGAAAGGTTCTTTCCACTTCAAAAGGCACTGCTCTTCCACCACGGTTATCAAAGCTTAATATTTGATTTTAGTTGACCGTTTTCCATTAAAAACATGATAGCCACAGTAAGAGTGACAGACCCAGGTAGGGGGAGCACACAAACCCCCCCCCCCCCCCCCCCACTCACCACAAC
>VUQJ01022720.1:19405-34554 GCA_015108635.1 Andinoacara biseriatus | reverse complement strand
AAGATGGACGTTACTCTGAATCACTTGTTAAAAATCAGCAGTATAGGCCCACGTGCTTCAGATCTCATGACTGTTTCCAAACGGCTGTCAAAGTGCAGCTATATTTCAAGCTTCAGTGTTAACGCGGCATCATATGTCTTCAGTAAGTGACTTCTGAACAAGGTATCAAATTTGAGGCACAGAATGTGAACCTAATGTGCTGCATGCCGCGGTGCCGTGCGTACATTTCATCAGTCCATCGAACCATCTCTTGCACCAGCTTGTCCCATCTTTCACGCATTTAACTCTTTCACTCCTGTAGATGTAGCTGCATGCCTGTGATCCAAATGATGAAGTTGAGTTTTCATGATATGCCAGCAACAGCAAAACTCTACAGAACAGAGTCCTCTTTCTGTAGATAAAAGCAGGCAGTGGGTTATCAGAGTGACTGGTGAATATTTTACTGCCAGTTTGCTAATTATTTCAGCTCTGTGTTCTGGTTGATCTGTACTGATTATCTGCCATATATTTTCAGCCAATTAAGCTTTTGGTCTGTATATTGTCAGACTGTAAAAAGCATTTTCAGATTGTCACTTTTTAAATTTGTTTTGTCAAACAGTTAACCAGCTATTGTGAACATATTTATTTATGCCTTATGAGTAATCTAGTTTTTTCATTTGTTACAAATCGCATAAATATTAAACTCAGAGAAAACAATGTTTTCATTGATCCTAACTGCGCTGAGTTTCCTCTCCTGTTGGTGATGCTAAGTCCCAAGACTGACTCCTGAGGATGTAAATATTATAAACGATTCACAGTTGCACACTCATTTTTGAATCCTCGACACAAATTTGTTGCTTCGATGCTTTGTTTAAACTCCGCAACTCTCGGGTGTCTCTGGCTAGGTGCAGTGTTGCATCCACATTAGCAGCATCAAGTCAAAATGATATAATTTGGAAAAAAACGACCGAGTCGGGTCACCTGTTTATTACCATCAAAATATTTTTTTTATGCTTTAATCCCTGATTAGCGCCTAAAGATAGACCTGCAATAGAAATGTTTTTTTTTAACAAAAACATATAGCACAGCATAGCACAACACCAGCAGTTGTTTTTGCGTGCAGCCTGTTTGCAAGTGCGAAGATGATAAGCTCAGGTGGAGCACAAGGAAACGTTTTTCCTGTAAGCACCACTAAAATCTTGACTGGGAAACAACTGGAGGTCTTTCATCAACCCCCCCGATCAGCAAATGTCAACGTTAAGAAAAGAGAACTTTTGTAGCAGGTCCATCCACCGCTGTTTGTTTCACACAGAGATAAATCTGCAGTAAATCTACGGAAGTTAAATATTTGCAAATGACCTGTTAATAAGACAAAAATATTTCTTGTCTGATTAATTGATGGAATAATCGGTATAATACCTGATTACTAAAATAAACAATAGTTGCAGCCCTAATAGGTGCATCACACAGACTATGATAAAAGATGAGTAAAATACTAGAATTTCTGCCACTGGAAGGAAAAAAAAAGATGAGGTATTTAAAAAAAAAATAAAAAATTTTTTTTCACTTGACAGGAAGTGATTCATGTCTTTGTAGCTGTCACTAGGGTCATTCCAAGCTGTAGTTGCTTGGATATTTAACACCCTGTCATGTCAATCAACACTATCATTTGCTCTTGCTGGTAGTCACTTCAGTTGTTACCAGTGTCACAAAATAAATAAACTAAAAAGTTTAACTTAATGTTGCCAGCAGTGATTACTTCCTGTTGCTGAATGCATCGTTGCGGATAGTTGCTTCGTTTATGGACGCAACTTTACTGACAGCATTTGCTGTGTTTTTGCTTGCAAAACATAGACAGCAGGATAAAGAGCTGAAAGACTAAAACGGGTTTTTAATGTTAGTCTAAAAAAACAAAACAAAGAAAGGCATTGACTGTCAGACAAACACCGACATCACCCGAGGATTTCATAATCTCTGCATCCGAAGAAAAAATGCCTAGTTTTTATATTTTTTCCACCATGCAGACACGTTTAATTTGGTGCTTGTGTTCTGTGGTTTTATTTATTTATTTTGTTATTTTAGGAGTTAAAGTCCCACGCAATTTTCGCTTGTTGGAAGAGCTTGAAGAGGGCCAGAAGGGCGAAGGCGATGGCACGGTCAGCTGGGGCCTGGAGGATGACGAAGACATGACTCTCACACGATGGACAGGCATGATCATCGGACCAGCGAGAGTAAGCACGGGCAATTCAGCAGCGTGGATTGAATGAAAACACCGCCCACTAATGTTTAGATCCTGTAACCAAAGTAATTTTGTTTTTCTTTCTCAGACCAATTACGAGAACAGGATATACAGTCTGAAAGTGGAATGTGGACCTAGATACCCAGAAACAGCGCCGACTGTTAGATTTGTAACAAAAATTAGCATGAATGGGATAAATAATTCCAACGGGACGGTGAGTGTCATCACTGATCTGTCAAGGTTATGTATGGCTTTCTCTATCTGTTCTATCATTTCAGGAGTTGTGAAATTGTTTCGCAGCTTTGTGATGCTCTGATGTGAGCCATGCAATAACTCACTGTCAGCAGTCTTGTCACAATGACTGATTCTGTTTTGTTTTTTTCCCTTCCTTCCTCCTCCCTCTTTCCCTTTTGTCTCGCAGGTGGATTCACGTAGCATACCCATATTAGCAAAATGGCAGAATTCTTATACCATTAAAATTGTTCTTCAAGAGTTAAGGCGTCTAATGATGTCCAAAGAAAATATGAAGCTTCCACAACCACCAGAAGGACAGACCTACAGCACTTAATCGTAATGGATTGTTTCGACCCTCTGTCTTAAACCTTACTCTCTTAGAAATATTGTGTAAAATCATCAAGAGGCTCGCTTCGCACATCAACAGTATCGTCTGCAAGAGCAAGATTGGACTTTCTATTACATAGCTCATTCAGAAAAAAAAACAAAAAATGTCCCTGCAGTTAAGCACTGAATAGATAGTAAAAAGACTACAAGACCACAGTTATCTGCCTATAATAAAGTTTCTTTGACAATGACTTTTCTGTTTGACCCGTTCCAGCTTGAGTAGGCTTGAAGAGGGAAGCATGATGCCACATTGAGGCTGTACCAGAATCCAGTAGTTTTATGTTTAAATGGCTGATCACTGAAGTAAAGGGCAAGGTGGGTGTATGAAGGCATGTTCTGTAACTAATACCTAGTTGAAGAGAAGCCACATTTTTGAGTTGTTAGTAAAATTTAGCAGGTTCTTTGAAATATCATGCAGATTGCTGAATATTGAATACTGTGGCTGTAGTCTAAAAGTAGTGTCACAAGAGTTTTTTTTTATTTTATAAATATATATAAATATATATATATATCTGTATTTGACACGATACCAATATGTTTCTGTTCTGCGGCTCTTTGACATGTAACAGACGTTGAAGCCTGTTCGGTTCTGAAACCCTTGCATTTAACTTCTAGTGGAAATGGCAGGTGTATGAACTTGTGATTTTTCTGAAATTAAAATCACTGTCTGCAAAAAAAAAAAGAGAAAAAAAAGGCTCCTGTGTATTTGACTCCTCAGCTAGTTTTTCCACCAGAGGGCCCTAGCTGACAAATTGAGTTCTCCAAACAATTGGACACAATTCGTGCATTGTTCTGTGGGAACAACGCTGCAGTTACTAGTGCTGATTAGAATAACAACATGCTTTTATCTATACTGAGAATGCAAATAAACAGCTGAAAATTTTTTTAATTTAATAAAACCAAATGGGTATTTCACAGTGTCAGGAGAAGAGGGTGTAATCATCTGCAATTACAGGCCACTTTATTAGGTATATCTGTTCAGCTGCTCGTTAAATATGTAATCAGCCAGTCGCATGGCAGCAACTCAATGCATTTAGGTATGCAGGTGTACTCAGGACAACCTGATAATTTGCTGGGATATTCTCACTCATCCATCTCTAGGTTTACAGAATGATCTGGAAAAGAGAAAATATACAGTGAGCAGCAGATTTCTCAGTGAAAATGCACTGTTGAGGTCAGAAGAGGATGGCTAGATTGCTTCCGGCTGAGAGTAAGAAACAGTAACTCGTTACAACTAAGGCATGCAGAAGAGCATCTCTGAATGCACAACACATCAAACCGTGAAGCAGATGGGCTACAGCAGCAGAAGACCACACCTGGTGCCACTCCTGCCTGCTAAGAAACTGAGGCTACAATTCACACAAACTCACCAACATTGGATAGTAGAAAACCAAAGAAATGTTTCCTTGTCTTATGAGCCTTTATTTCTGCTGCAATATTTAGATAATGAGGCCACAATTTTGCATAAACTACATGATAGAATGGATCCATCCTGTAGTAGTAGTTCAGGCTGCTGGTGGGGGTGTAATGGTGTGGGGGATAGTTTTTGGCACATTTGGTTAGTACCAATTGAGCATCATTTAACCACTACAGCCTGCCTGTGTATTGCTGCTGACCATATCCAACCCTTTATGACCACAGTGTACCCATCTTTTGATGACTGCTTCCAGCAGGACAACACGCCATGATACAAAACTCAATCTCAATCTGGTTTCTTGAACATGAAAGTGAGTTCACTGTACTCAGATGGCTTCACCAGATCTCGAGATTTGCATCATGGATGTGCAGGCAAGAAATCTGCAGCAACCATGTGACGCTATCATGTCAATGTGAAACAAATTCTGAGGAACGTTTCCATCACCTTGTCGAATCATAAAAAAAAAATGGGGTCCAACACTCACTCCTAATAAAGTGGCCGTGAGTGTATATGTCAGATTAAATCCATCTGTTTGAAATAATTGTGCAGCGATGAAGTTTTTGAATCTTAATTTTGAAACTTTATTTACCAGGGAGATTGAATAAGACTACAGCCTTTATTCCCTTGAGGGCCTTTGGGTGTGAAAGCAGGGTTAACGTTGTAGTTTGGATTCTTTCTGCTGAATTACATCCTCATAATCAGCTGCACCAGGCCGAACCTGTTCTGAAAGGATTAATATTTATTGGTCCGTTCACAAAAGTTATGTACCAGTGAAAATGACATTTAATGTCTTCATAACTCTTTTTTTTTATGTGGGGGTGTGACACTGGGCTACAAGTACGAATGCTGAATTTTAAAAACTGCAAGGCCACTTTTCTAAATTAGCATAGCTTTTCATTAGTCAGGCTCCAAGTGTGTGTTTGTGTGCTTGCGTGTGGGTGTATGTGTGTGCGTGCGGGTGTATGTGTGACCTCTTAAAATGATGAGCGGCGGTGGCGTCCCCGTTCAACCTGCATGACCTCCCTCGCTGCGGCCTGACTCTGGGCAGCTTTTCTTGTCTCGGGGCTGAGATGTCTGTCACGTCTGTGTGCCATAGTGACCCGTGCTGTAACACAAGTCTGCAGCTCGGCACATAGCTGGCAAAACATTGCCCTTTGACTCGGGTCACATGGCGAACGCGTATGCCAGCCAGCTGAACTGAGTGTAAATAGAACCACAAAGGAAATCTTTATTTACATGACAGCAATTTTACACAACATGCAACATGGCAGCAACATGTATCTAAAAAGAAGACTGGCTGAGCAACTTATTTCCAGATTTCCTTGCAATGAATGCTCGGCTACACTGTGCTCGCTCAGCTCAGAGCTCCGTCCCCTAGAGGGCGCTCCAAACTCACGGATGTCCTTAGCAGTGCCCTGAGAAGGGACTTCTGTTTAGAGGACATGGCTTGTATGAAAAAGCAGCACCACTGTGATGCTTCCAGGCTCCATTTGTGCATCCTGTCATTATTTTTTAGAAAATTGACGTGCTTCAGTTTGCTTAGGGAGCTAAAGCCTCTGCTGCATACATGCTCCTGTGCAGATGATCTTAGCTGGTGTCCTCCTGGGTCTTCATAGAGGAGTTAAGGTTGTGCACATTTAACTAGCATTTGTACTATAAAGCCAGTGGATATCTGAAAGCTGGCAAATGTTCCTATTTCGACTTGCGTGCATGCATGTGGGTGTGAGATGAGTCAGTGTTTGCTGCGGAGGATGACCTCGCTCATCCTCAGTCTGTGCAAGACGGGATTTGACTTTCTAGATGTGACAGTATATGGGCCTAGCTTCCATCAGCTATACTCTCCTTGTTTGTTGTTTTGTTTGTTTTCCTCCCTCTTGTCCCCTCGGAAGTCATGAATATGAAATCAGAAGTGGCTTGTGTTGCAGCCAGTTCACTCACTCGGCTCAGCCATCCCCATATATAAAAGACACAGCCCCGGGTTACACAGGCTTAGTCCTTTATTCACCACATGAATTTTCAGAGTAGACTTCTCTGAACCACTTTTTTATTTATTTCTTCTTTTTTTTTGTGGTGAATCTCATTTGAATGGAAGTAGGAAATCCTTACTTGACTATTTAACCTCCAGTCCCATCAGACTAATCTGAATTTCAGACTCAGGCACCTGCACAAAAGCACCATCTGAAGCCGCACTGGAAGCCAACTGAGCTTATTACGCTTGTACCACCCGTGCTATTTTAGTTTCTTTATAAGGTGCCATCCAGGCAAAAATAAAGAGTTATATTGCTCTGGGTTGGAGAGGACTTGAGGCAGAAAGCCGGGGAGAGCTGTTCGGTGATCTAAGATGGGAAGGAATGCGGTGAAGAGGACATACGTCTCGTCTGTCGGCAGACTGCTGGAACCAGGCCTCTGCTCCCAGAGCTCTCACCTTTTGCCCCAAGGGGCCAAAAGGGCGCGTCTTGTGTCTGTTGATACTGTAAAAAGCTTTGTCTTCTTTATGGCCCATAAAGGGAGCCTGTGTCTGTCTCACTGAGAAACCATACTTGTTCCCTGTGCACTTACATTTTGAATCTTAAAGTGAAGGAAGCCTTTCTAAGCTGCTGTTTTTTTTTATTATAAAAAACAGAATAAAATCTTGGTGGTTCTTGGTGTAGAGATAAAAATGCATTACTCAGGGTAAACCAACACTCCACTATGATTAAATCTATCTATATATAAGTCTAATATCTATATCATCGGCAGCAAACAGATATTGGTTTATGGCTCATGTGCTCATGAGAGGAAATTATTCATGTGTATGACTAATGCATAATACCATATTTCTCTAAAATATTGATACTGATGTCAGACACATTTCAGTTTTTGCACTGATCCATCCACTGTCTTCCACTTATCCAAAGTTGGGTCAGGGTGGCAGCAGGCTAAGCAGGGTTTTCCAGAGGTCCTTCTCCCCAGCCACACTTTCCAGCTCCTCCTGAGGGATCCCAACCTGATCCCAGGCCAGATGAGATATATAATCTCTCCAGGATGTTCTGGGTCTACCCCAGGGTCTCCTCCCAATTGGGCGTGCCCTGAAAACCACCTAACCATATGCCCGAACCACCTCAACTGGCTCCTTTCAACATGTAGGATATCCGAGGTCCCTCCAGATGTCTGAGCTCCTCACTCTATCTCTGAGCCACCCTATGGTGGAAACTCATTTCAGCTGCTTGAAGTCATCACCTTACTCTTGGTCATTGCCATAGGTGAGGGTTGTGATGCAGATGGCTCAGCTCCGCTCTCTCTTCGCCATGATAGTCCGGTGCAATGCTTGCATTACTATTGCCATGTTGTGCAATGTTACCATTCATCCCCCTCAAATGCCTAATCTAGTCAGGTGGACACAAGTGTCCTTAACCTTGATGTTCTTTGAGCTACTCAGAGGGGTTGGCTGTGAATATGAAGCATAGCACTGAATACAAAGTACAGCACTGAGTCGTAGTACAACTATGTCCTCTGAGGGTGAGACCCTGAGCTGTGTGGCAACGTGTTGTCTCACAACCCTGACTAACCTGTCCTAAGCTGACCGGCATCAGTTAAGTTTATTGTGTTTTGGAGCACCCTGAATTTAAAGCCCATATGTGCTGTTGATTTTGTTCTGTTTTGGTCACCACTTGGTTCTGAGGGAGTTGCACGCACTCTGGAATTTGAAGTCTCCTTTTAACATGGAAGTCTATGGGGATCGTCTTCATTTTGGAGCCAGCCTCAAGCGGCCAATAGAGGAAATGCAGTTTTCCTGAGGTTGCTGGTTGGAAATATGACACTCATAAGCTGCTAGACCCTCCACTAGGATGATCAATTAGTCACCAACTCTGTCCCCTTTTTTGCTCAGTAGTGATCATCTCCCATAATGAGTTTTGTCTAAGCTTTTTGCCCTGCTGTGGCTGAAACCGACACGTGTGTCACAAAAACAAAGAAACAAGCTTAACGAGGCTTTCTAGAGATGTGGATTTTTTTTTTCTTGGACCTTTTAATCATGAACAGGTGGAACAGCAACTCTAAACAAGAAAATTCAACTTCCTTTTGTCAATTAAGTTATATTTTCTCAGAGTCCAGTTGTCCACCTCCTCCTGGGCCATGCTTACCTCACCTCGTCTAACAAACAGAGGGTTTAATATGGAACAGATCCAAACATTACACAGATTCAAATAGTAAATTAAAATTGTGGCAGAGAATGGAATACCCTCTAATCTTTTTTATTGTAATATTAAAAAAAGATATCAAACAGTAAAATTGCTTGCATAAGCTAATTAAACACAGTCAGTATTTGGGGGCTTGGAAGCTGTGTGTCTGTTAAGTGTTTAAGTGGCGTACTTACAGTGAGATAAATGAATGCTCCCACTCTTACTGTGAGAAAGGAGACAGATTGGAACCACATGTCTGTTGCACTGCTCCCTGGGCTATTGACATGCACTTCACACAGCCGTCCACATTCAGATGCAATGTTGCCGCGAGAGCTCGAGGTCATTTTTATGCTCGCTGATGTCGAGAGACTCGCAGAGTGACAGTCTGGAGTTATAGGGAAGCTCTGATTTGAATCTGCTGTCAGCGTATGATGTATGGACTTACGCCATCGAGAACATGAATTTAAAAGTCAAGCGTGTTGCTCCTAAGTGAACAACCTCATCGCGGGTCAAAGTGACACAGAACAGGGCTTCTTACAAAATGTTGCAAAAAGCAGGAAGGAGGGGGAAAAAAAAGTGACCAAAAATCGTCTCGTCTGTGTACTTACTGCATTCCAGGTTATTTATACAGAGTGAAAAAAAGGGGGGTGGGAGAAAAAAACTGTGTAGACTTCATGTCTCTGCTTGGTGAGAACTATTAAATTACTGGTGGATGTTTTTAATTACTTCACATAAATGTTGGAACACAACACTTCTCCAGTGTTTTGAGGAGAAGAAGGAAGGGGGTTGGGGTCCCATAATGTCTCACATGTTTAGGGAAGCACTGGTTTGCACTTAATCATGGTGGTCCCTGTGTGATTCTGACGCTGGAAATGTGGCTTTGTGAGAGAAAAGTGAGCATTCCTTCTGTTGGCGCAAGGGAGAGGAAATGGGTAATAAAACCAGGAAAAAAAAGGGGAAAAAAAAGCCTCGGCGGCGTGCTGGAGCCAGTGATTCTGGGATCCACTTAATTGCTCTTAAATGAAAAAGATTTTTGGCTTCCCGTTTGCTGTGTTTAAAGAAAAGTCAAATCAAATCCCACATGTATACCAGCCAGGCACTGACTTCTCATCCAGCAGTATGAGCGCTAATCCCTCTTTTTTCAGCGGTGCCATCGGTAATATTATTATTAATATTGTGAAAGCTGCTGTTCACAGGCGGCAAATGCCAGAGGAGGCAGAAATTCAGCTCTGATGCTCATTTACGCAGGCCAGAGAAGTCACTGGGGAAAGAGGATATCAATACCAGTTTGCTGAAGGTTTTATCTTGGTGGCTTTTCAGGCTTCTTCTTGACAAATATTACAACAAATAACTGTCTTTGCTTTAAATTCAGGAAGGGCCAAGCTTTTGTTCTTTACTATTTAATGGCTTTTGAGAAGGTGAAGGAATTTTACTTAAAGCTGCTGAGCTTTGTTACAGGAAATAAAAGTGCAGAGGAAGCAGCAAATTGTGCTTAAATATCAAAAGTCCAAATAATCATTAGGGAACTGACTGTAAGTGTTATAATACTGGGGTATAATTATCAGGGCATCACCATGTTTGCAGCATTCTGTGATGTAGGCAATTATATGCAGTTTATTAGGAAATGTCTGGCTGTATATTTTGTCCTAAAATAATAATATCCAAAGTAACTACATACGATCGTGCACAAGTGCAGTATTTTTCTTAGTTTCTGCCACTGAGCATGAGCTTTGTCACCATTTTCCTAATGCTGCATCAGTTTTTTTCTTACGAGACTACGACCTCCTGTTCAGTATAACATTTATTATGTTTTTCCATCATTGGCCATTTCTGTTGCAGAGAGCGATGGCCGAGTGTGAAGTTGCCACTCAGAGAGCCATTAAGGCCTGAAGTGCCACGCTAAGCTGTCATGTCGTGTCAGCTGCTCCTTTTGTACTCATTAATTGTTGAGAGAAGTGTGTCACATCCTGTCAGGCTGACTGCTGGTGTCCCTCTGGTCACCCCTCAATGCCCGGTGCCCGCTGATGCTATTGTGGCAGCGCTGGCCGCAGAGGAGAGGAGATGTGGCCCTGCAGGATGTGGGACAATACTGGGAAGGAAGAGGAGGGAATCCCGGAGCTGTGTGCAGAAGCCCGGTCAGCCGAGTGTCTCTGAGAGCACTCCCTTGTGACACCCTCCAACCCCACTTCCCCGGAGGATAGACTTTGTCATCTTCTACACTTTGCATGCTTAAGGAATGAGACTACAGATTGCTTCTTGTGTAGCTACTCTGCAGCATTGTTCATTGTTAATTTAGGTGTTCCCATCATTTGGTTTACTTCAGAAACTATAAGGAACATGTAATCTGTTAATGAGTGGTTTATGACACTAATGTAGACTGAGGACAATGGACATATTGACTCACACTTCCTACACTTACTCCAATTCATCTTTTTGTTATTAATAGATGCAGGCCTATGCTAGCTTCAGTTATTTAAAGTGTGTAATGTTTGTCATCTCCACAATAAGATGACTCTTTACCCTGATCAAACCTTCACCACTCTTTTAATCTAGTTTATGTGAAAGAGTAAAGGATCAGGGCACCTTGCAGTCATTAAATCGACCATGAACTCCTCTGTATACCAAAGTATTCTACAATCAAATGTGAGACCATCTGCTTGACAGCTTAAGCATTCTTTTTCAACGGACTGTATGTGGGGTAAATTTTGGTCACATTGTATTAAGGCTAACATTTGTGCATAACTAGAGTTGCAACTCACCTGGGTGACAGGTGGATAATCTGATATGTTTTATATTGTTCAACTGTTAGTTGTCCAGCTGCTTAGTTTCCAGAGTAAGTACATCTTATTTATTCTGTTTTTCCACAAGTCAAAACCAGCAATATGTCTAATATCAAAGTGACTTACGAATGGACCTTGCTAACCAGGCTAGCCTAGCTCAAACTCCTCAAAGTCAGCCCTGTCATCCAGTCTGAACTGTCACAATCTCCGTGTATGAACTTCCTAATACAATATGTTGTAGCCCATTTAGTAAATATTTGCATATAAATTATCACAACTATAAATAGGGCGGTTAAAATGAAGGTGGTCACCTGCTGATAGTTGAAGCCAAGACCTCTTTTTTTGTTCCTCCTGACAGGTGAAATCCGGATGAAATTTAAATCCATATTGAAATGTAGTTTAATTTATGTCAGTGACCCTTTGTGTTCATGTTAAAGCAACAGCAATTACGTAGTTTCTCGTGTTTCCGCAACCTGTTTCGTCACATATAACATCGCTTCAGGATACAAGCCGTGACCGTGTGTGTCTTGACTGAAAACAGGCCGTTACGGTGGCCGAGCTAAGCTATTACAGATCACTGTGCATGAATCAGTGCTCAAGCAGCGATAGACTACATGGCACGGATGGAGAATTAATGAAGAAGAATCTGCGGTGTCGTGATGTGGTTGCAAATTGCTCCTGCTGAGTGGCTGAAATGCAGTCACACAATAAAAAAAAATGCAAGCCCGACCTTTTAAGGTTCTGCCTCTGGCCACTTGAAAACGTGTCTCTCAACCACAAAAGATGATGCACTGGGTTGCACTACAGACAAGCGGGGGAGCAAAAAAGATGTCCAAATATTTCCATGGCTCCTGTGGCCTTCTGCTTGCATAGTCCTGGCATGAGCTCATCGGTGTGCGGCTAGTTTGTGCTCCCTCAGCACAGTTCTTTCCCAGTCTGTAAGTATCAATGTCAGTGCTAACTAGGCATTGACAAAGTCCTCTGTGCTCCCTTTCCCACTCCTCTCCAGACTGTGGCTCCACTTGGTATTGAGGGTAGAGGTTTTCATAAAGGCAGATTATATTGTTGCGTTACCTAATACTAAAAAGTGCAGGTCAACTTCTCAGGTTTTACTTAATATCTGGTACACTTTACTCTACAGTGGTTCTCCTCAGCCAGTGTTTTGGAGGATAGCCACATTTATCATCAGTTGTAATAAAGTATGCATGCTTTGTGGTTTGCAATGTCTTTTTAAGTGAACTTATTGTACGAAATTGTTTTTTCTTTCATTCCTCCTGAGGAGTTATTTTTGTAAGCTCTGATCCAAGTGGAAAGAGTAGTCACAAAATGTTTAGAGGACCCTCTTTTGGGGGAATAATCATTCTTCACGACTGCAGTTCAAATCTCCCAAAGAGCGACTCTCTTGTGGTATTTAACCAATGAATAAATTGACATGAAATGTATTCCTGATAATGCAAACATCGGGAACCGAGGAGCCAGAAATAACTCTCCCAGGCAAGATGTGGAAGAGATTAAGACTGAACCAAAGAAATAAGTGAGTGGAGGCAGGAGGTTGGAAAATGAGATGGAGGAGGAGGAGGGAAAGGAGGGCAAGAGGAGGTGAGGAGATGGTGTCTGCACGGGTGAACGTATATATGTATGTGTGTGGGGTGAGGACGGAGAGAGACTGAGTCTAGAAGCGAGAATTTAGCCGAGGGTGGGGTGGGGGTGGGGGGGCACTGTGAAAAGGAACTCATAAAAGTCACATTTGTTGGTGATGCATGAGGAAGTGAAGCCAGCTTTGGCACATGTGTCTGTGGTGCTAAATTAACTGTTAACACAAATAATCAAAGTGCAGGGCCCATTGAGCACTGGCGCCAGTGAAATGAGGGGGAGAGGCTGGCTCACTTCTCTCTGAGAAGTCGCAGCAGACTAGTGGCGAGCTAGCAGGTGGAGGTCTACCAGGGGCTTTCACAGGATGGAAGTGCTTACAAAACAGGCCAGCCGGCCCACTGACAGAGGAAAGCACCGCCGCACTCCCGCTTTCCAGCTATTGTGTGGAAGCGTGCTTCTCTTTTTAGATCTTTCTTTGTGAAGTCTGACATCTCAGAATACTAGAGGACATGGCACCAGC
Source organism: Andinoacara biseriatus (assembly GCA_015108635.1). Lineage (NCBI taxonomy): Eukaryota > Metazoa > Chordata > Actinopteri > Cichliformes > Cichlidae > Andinoacara > Andinoacara biseriatus. The sequence continues at coordinate 21,245 of VUQJ01022720.1, read as the reverse complement.
AATTACCTCCATGACTGGCTGATGGTAATTAAATGCAACTGCTGTGACCTTGAGATTTTTTTTTTTATCACAGCCTTTCTGGGCAGCACACAGGAATACAGTGACTCACTGGTTAGTACTGTTGCCTTACAGTAAGAGTGTCCTGGGCTGTGTGTGGAGTTGTTCCATGTTTTCCCCATGCTTGCGCAAGTTTTCTCCTGGAGCTCTGGTTTCTTCCAGCTCCACACCACATTTCTCTCTAAACATGCCATGTTAATCTTGCCTATCTTAGATCAGGACAAAAGAGAGTCATAATCTCAAACGTTTTACTTTCACAGAGACTATAAAGTATGAACGTGATGCTACATATTGATTAGTGAAGTCCTGTTATGAAGCCTCGAGTTGAATGTTTTTGCTGTTGCCATCTCAATATTTTGAAACCGGAAGTGACAAGCGAGGGGTGGATCTTTCTGTGAAACTGCACGCTCATTGGCTAACGACTTCTCAATCCGAAGTTGTTAGCCAATGAACATATCGTCTTCATATAATCCCTCTTGTGACTGTTAGAATAACCAAAATTTACAAAATGTTTTGTCTAACTCAGATAATTAAACTAAGAAGGCCTGAATAAACAAATATGATATAATTAAAAACATGACCCAGAAAACACAGCAAAACTCGCAAATGTAACAATAAAGCAATCTCACGGCAGATGACCGCCCCTCCCTGAGCCCGGTCCTGCTGGAGGTTTCTTCCTGTTAAAAGGAAGTTTTTCCTTCCCACTTTTGCCAAGTACTTGTTCAAAGGGGGTTGTTTGATTGTTGGGTTTTTCTCTGTAATTACTGTATAGTATTTACCTTACAATATAAATCACCTTGAGCCAAATGTTGTGATTTGGCGTTATATAAATAAAATTTAATTTAATTGAACAGTTTGGCCAGTTAAGGTGACAGCATCTCAACTGCTGAAAGACTCACAGCGATATTAACTGATATTGACACTCCTGTGCGCATGCTTCCTCAATAAGCCATGCAATTTATTTATGATTTAATTGGGAATATACACCCTGAGGCGTTATTCAGTTTTATTGAAAATATTGACATTTTTAGATATTTTTTTTTAAAGTTTTTCCTTTTTTGCGGTATGATTGATTACAAAATATGCAAACAGAGAAGATTTATGGATGCAGTGAAGGAAAGCATACAGGGGGTTGGGGTGACAGAAGTAGAGGATAGGGTAAGATGGAGGCAGATGAGCCTCTGTGGCGACCCCCAAAGGGAGCAGCCAAAAGAAGAACAGGAAATGCCAACGAAGGGTCATAACAGTCCAGGGCCCAGATGCATGAAGCTCAGTTTGTGACTGAGACTGAAGATTCTTTTCTTCAAACTTATCACGCTGTGCATGCATATAGTCCTCTTTCATAAATCTCAATCACCTTAAAAAATTTTTTACGGACACGCATGAGCCTGGTTTCCCCTGATGTAGAAACTCCCCTATTAATCATTTGCATATTAAACTGCTGATTACACCTCAAGTTTTCACACGGGGCGAATGAGGCAACGTAATTTCACTGAATGTGGAACTGAAATGATCACTGAAGAAGCAGAGGATAGAAAAGCATTTGGTGATCTCAGTTATGGAATAATTAGTAGGAAAATTACCAGAAATGGAGCCTATTAAGTCAAGCGCATCAGAAGTCTGCAGAAGGTAAATTGTGCATAGCTACATTAAAAATGTTTGTAAACAGTAGTAAGAAGTTGTAGCTCTTTGCAATCAGCTTTATGTTAGTGACCCTGATTGTAACAAACCAACCTGTCACAGCACTGTGACCCACACCTATAGGCGTGGGAACCGGAGGGGA
>VUQJ01022720.1:3192-14027 GCA_015108635.1 Andinoacara biseriatus | reverse complement strand
TTTAGAGTTTTCTACATCAGCTTATTTAGCGGTGTAGCAGCGCTACACTTAGAAATAAGTTATATGATTGTTTGTATTGTGAGCTCCAGTAGATTTTACTTTATCAGCTGCTCTGTGATTCATGGCTCTTTTATAAGCAGATATTGCAGCTGATTTCTATGAAAGCTTGCTTCTGCCACTGTAAAACAACAACAACAACCAAACAAAAAAAAGCTAATAATAAGTTATTATCTCGAATTTTTGCTTTTGAATAACAAAACATTAGTATGTAAGTCATTTCGCAATATAAAAAAATACAGCTTCAGCCACACATCATATATAGATTCAATATGTAATTAAAAAAATTCTGTAATGAATTTCAACTTTATTACTCATCACTTGTTGAGCAGTCCTTATCTTTGAAAGTTAATCTCTCATCTTCCTCCTTTTACTCACAGGCATGTGCACAGAAACAGTTTGTGTTGGGTGATATTTGGTGAACTGTTTGAAAAGTTGCATTTGAAATTATCTTCCACTTAACAACAACAAAAAAAAACATTACGTGGCGTCACGCCTCTTCAATAGCACTAGCTAGATTCTGAAGTACCACAACCAGAACTGTATTAATGTCCGCTGCACCGTGAACACTTGTCAAACAAAGATGCCAGAACATTGTTACGGATCGTTCCGGCCCACCTTAACCCCTGATACTAGCCTCACTAGCAGCTCTGTGCGGCAGCTCTGTGGTAATGCCTGCTAACAACAATGCTAGCATGCAGCCGGTCAAGGATTTGCCAAGCACGTTTTCTTCATTTAGTATGTTAACATTTGCTAATTAGCACCAAACAGTGAACACAGGTGTCACAGTTCATCCTGTGGGTGAAGATGCACATTTGTCAAACTTAATGACGATTAATTCACCATTTATTGAGGGATTTTACTTACTTACTCCAGGAATCATGAAGGACTGCATGTGGTGACCAACAGAGATGTTACAGCTGTATTTCATTAGTCTCAAATGTTATTTTATTTTGACTTTTTATTACCTTCACAAAGGAGGTTGTGTTTTTTGCAGCGTCATTCGGTCTGCAAACATGGTAGCTGAAAAGGTTTTGAATGAATTCTGATATAATTTTGTAGGGGTGGGGAGTGGGGTCATGTTAGCAGTGCATTAAAATTTGCCGTACATCCACTAAGGTCTTCAAGGTCAACTTAATGATTTATCGGTCCAAAATTGACAAAAATCCTTATAATTTAAAGTACCATATAAAGATTGTCACATTTGACCTCTTACTTCTCTTTCAAGGTCAATGCATTGATCTGAAGGTCAAAGTGATAATAATGCTATATAGAGCTGTTCAAAACTATGGTCCGTACTGCCTTTGTTTGTATTGACAACATATATATGGATATATGGAATGATATACGGGGGTTCTAAATATCACATTATCTCTGACCTCTTATTCAAGGTCAAATAAGGTCAAACTTTCATAAAATGGCTTTTATCTTAAAAACTCCACTTAAAATGCTACTGCCTTTGTTTGTATTGGCAAAATTTAAGAAATTATACAGGTATATGGGGGTTCTAAATATCACATTATAGTTTGCATCCAAATATCATGTCACAATTGACCTCTGACCTCAATTTTACATTTCACACCTGCCTTTCGTTCAAGTTGACCCCAGAATTTGTTCTATTGTTAAAGACAGTATTGTCAAAAGAAAGAGAATAAGCTATCTAGTTAGTTAGAAATATAGTGTAGCATAATATTATATAATAACCTCAAGTTATCTGTGTTCAGGTATTTATAAATCAGTACCTATTATCCATCACCTACTCCTACATAATGTTTGTGTAATCAAAGTAAACATATGTCATGCTGTCCTTATCTGATTATTACTGCACTACAAACTTCTTAAGAACAAAGAATGAAATGAATATATACAAAATACAATACTATTGGCTTGAAAGTAAATACTGTCCAGAGAGTGAACTGCCTTCGTGGAGGTTTGTGCTCTCGGAGTGCTTCTTGTATCCGGTTAAGTTTCAGTCATTTTCCAGAGTGGGTTTATTTGTTTCGCTTTAGTTTTTCTTTTTTTTTACTATTTGAAAATGTTTAGTTTAGCAATTTTTATTAGTTTCCGTGTTAGCGGAAGTTCATTATAGGTATTGCCATACAAACACAACACCTTATGTCATGTAGACATCCCAGTCTAAATAAACAAATGCACTAAAGCCTCCTGAGGCTTGTGGGATTGAACCACATGCACAAACATTAAATCTGAGAACATTTCCCATGTATTTTTCTTTTATTGTACTTCGCTTAGTTTTGTAAGCAGATGATGTTCCATTAGTTTTCATCTTTTTTCTAAAGTCTTGTTTAAAATCTATTCTCACATCTACTTTTAATTTTTAGTTTGGTTTTTAATTAGCTACAATAACCTCAGTTACACAGAGCAACCCCAGCATCCACAGAGCTTTGCCACATTGCTAAAAAAAACAACAATGAAGTAATGAAATAACATAATGTACACACAAGCACAGAAATGTAAAACATGTGCATTAATAATCATAGTAATCTATGTCTAATGCCTGGATGATGGACATCTGGACTTCCTTACTGTCTTGCTTCAGCATATGAGGGTCAGTTTTTCACAGGCAGTAACTGTGTGTCATACTTCATATTAAATCCTGGCCATGCTCAAGCTGTGGCGTCTCTCTGAAGCCCAAACATTTTGACCTCTGACCTTCAGGGAGGTTTGGTTTACAGCCAGTGTTAACAGTGCTGATAGCATGCTGAGAACCTGCCCATTTGATCCCAGAAACAGCCTGTTTGGGACTGTTTTACAACCAGCGTCTTCCAGTTGATTATCTGAAAAACTTCATTTATAGTCCTGTAGATAAGTATGAACGTTTGGTCTCCTTTCATACAAATCCACACTAATATCCAACCTTTGGAAAAAAATGGTCAACCAACAATAAAAACAGCAATAAAGTCTTAACATATCAACGCACAAAGCACATGTTTAATAGTCTGGATAAATCAAAGAGGCGTGATTAAGCTCGATAGGTAAACTAACAGACTGCTCTACTTGTATTCCAAGAGAGGCTTTTATTTTTCTTTTTAATGCAGGACAGGACCAGATGCTCTCTGGAAGACTTTCTGGGATGTCTCAGTGGTGGGTGATCTGGAGGGGACTCACTCTGCATATCAAAATGAGATTTACAGTCCTAAAGATTCAGTTTCTTCACACTAGAGGCAACTATAGGTCAGTTTACTAGCAAAAATGATTTAAGGACAATAGAAATAGATATTAAAGTTTGTTTTTCTTGGGAGTACTTGTAACTTGGCAGATAAAAATTATTGGTCCCACTTACTTTAATAAGACATTTTAGAGATAATAACTAATATATATTACAAATGACTGATATAGCTTTAATATGAAAAAACAAAACAAAGCAAAACATCTTTGTAATATGATAATAGTTCAGGAATAAATGTTGTTAAATGGGAATTTCTTAATAAATGGTCTTTAAAAAAAAAAAAAGTTATCGGGTTTATAATTAAAAATTAAAGTGATTTAAAAAAGTGTTTTTTTCTCTAACTATACGTGTAAAGCTTCTTATTTGAAAAGCAGTAAAACTCAAACACAAAGGAATGTTTCACGACCCAGAAACGAGCTAAGAGCTTGTGAGAGCTATAAAACATTCTTTATTAATCATTAATAAAGCTATTATTACTTGATGCATATAAAACCTGCCACATGGTCACGTGACTTCATGAATAGATGAAAAAAGTCTTGTTACTCTTTTCCAAGTCAATAACCTAAACTTTGTTATACTGTAATAGTGTAATATTTACTTATTTTATGTCACTTATACAGTATATAGCATAAAATTGTATGAAAATCAGCTGAACAGAAGCATAAGTAAGATCACTGGCCACTTTACTATGTATTATTAGCTATTAAGTATTACAAAACATGGCCTAAGATACATTGTCAAAGTATTTTCATAAATGGATAGGCTGCATTTAAACTCACGGTCACTTTATTAGGTACATCTTGCTAGTACTGACTTGGACAATCCATTTACTTTACAGAATCTGAGTACACTGTGGTGGTAAAGGGTAGGTCATGGTGGGCAAAGATGGCAGCATGTGGAGTTTAAACAATACTGAGTTGGTAATAAGGGGCCTGAAGTTTGCCAAGAAAACCCCACTGCTAGCAGGAGGATGGATCCATGCTTTCATGTTGTTTATGTCTGACCCTACCATCCAAATGTTGCAGCAGAAATTGAGATTCATCAGACCAGGTGCAATTTTCTGTTGTCCATTTCTGGTGAACCAGCATGAATTTCAGCCTCAGTCTCCTGTTCTTAGCTGCCGGGAGTGACACCCAGTACGGTCTTCTGCTGTTATAGCAAATCTGCTTTAAGGTTCAAAGTGTTGCGCCTTCAGAGAGGCGCTTCTGCATACCTTGGTTGTAGTTACAGTTGCTTTCCCATCAGCTCAAAGCAGTCTGGTTATTCTCCTCTGACCTCTGGCATCAACAAGGCATTTTCACCCAGAGAACTGCGGCTCACTGGATATTTTCTCTTTTTCGAACCATTCTCTGTAAAACCCTAGAGATGTTTGTGTGGTAAAATCCCAGCAGATTATTAGTTTCTGAAATACTCAGACCAGCCTGTCTGCCATCAACAACCATGCCATGTTCAAAGTCACTTAAACCCCCTATTCTTATGCTTGCCTTCAGCAGGTTGTCTTGACCTCGTTTACATACCTAAATGCACCGAGTTGCTCGCATGTGATTGGATATTTGGATAAACGAGCAACTGAAAAGGCGTCTCTCATAAAGTGGTGAGTGTATCATTGTGATGTTATTGTTGTGACATAAGGCAGTGCGCACATTTCAAATGCAAACATGTTTTATTTTCCTGAGCTCTTTCCACAAACAAAAGCCAAATGTGGGGTTTTATGAAAAGGCTCATTTGACAATAATTGAATTTGGAAACTACTCTAATTACAATGTTTGTTGTTTAGCAGTCGATTGCAGCTGTATTAAAATGATAAATGTATTAAAAGCTCAAGTTTGCTTTAGGAAATTAGTCAGGGAAATGCAAAGTATATGTGACTTGTGGTGAATTGGCAAAATTATGCAAAAGGACCGGCGTGACCTTTTGAGTAAACCAGAGATGCAGCTTATTAAAAATGTAAAAGGTCAGTGAAAGTTACGAGAAGTAGGTGTTACATTAACTGTCTCCTGCATGGAGACGAGATGCTTACTTTGCTGTGTGTTGTACATGTTTTAAACATATTGTGTTCATATTTGTTGATTTTTTTTTCTTGGCACACAGGTAATTACCAAAATATTTTCATGCATTCTGCTCAGGTCTCCTGAATAATTGAAGCCACTGATGCAACAAGTGAATGAAAACAAATAAGAAAGAGCCTTATTGGCCTGTGAAACAACAGCATATTTGGTCAGGGCTCAGTTTTTTACCCCACAGACTTTGAGCTTAATCCCTACACAGTTACCACTCAATTTCAATTTGCTTTCAGGGTCATTTTCATGCCCTTAATTGAGAAGGAAACAACATTGTGCTGTTGGCTGAAACAAATGGGATGTAGCAATGCTTCTGAGTGAGTCGCGCTTCATAGACCATATGTCTTATTGATGGCCCAAACTACCTAAGCCCTCAATTTGATGTTCCAAACTTGAAATTGAGGGCACAGCAGATAGGTGTTATTTTAAAGCACTGCCTCCGAAATGATAGCAATTTAATATTTCCAACATATAGGACAGCTATTTCTAGGTCAGGACACCTTCTGGGTCAGACTGGAAACTATCCATTTAAAAAAAATACATCAATTTGAAGCGATAAATCATTCGAAGTCGAAACACAGAACACAGAATTAAGCTCGTTTTCTAATATGTAGAAGAAACATCAATTTGAAGAGGGTGTTATTTATATTAGCTAAAGCAGCACCTAGAGATTTCTCACAGTTACAGATTTACACTGATAATATACACAATATTAAAACCACCCAAGTTCTTTTTATTGCTGCCAAAGCAGCTCTGATCCACCAAGTAACTCATGCACATATTAGGACTTTTAGGGCACCTGAAATACAGTGGATTCTTCTGTGCAGCATTAACACATGTTTCAGGAAAATCTGAAATTTGACATCTATTTTTTAGGAGGAACTGCTTGAACCTTGTTAGTTCATTTTACTTTATTTATTTTCCCAAACTCAAGCACACACGTGGACACTTTTGTATGCAGATTCAACATGACATAATAGAAATAAGGGCAGCAGTTGAGGCAAAATATACTTGACTAAAAGCAACTTTCTGAGTGAAAAGCAAAACTACTGATTTGTAGATCACGTTGTGCAAAAAATGTTGGCACATTGGTAACACTGTGAGTGTACTTGTTTGTATCCCAACATCAAGAAACTATTTCTGAGTCCATAATTTCTGCTCTCATATTAGCTGCTGCACAAAATATCAAATAAAGCCATCAATGATAAGTGCTGCAGCCGTCTGGTCTCTGGATTTGGTAATGAGCAGTCCATATCTATGGTAGCCCATGACTATTACTAAAATACACTTTTTCATGAATTCTTATGCTTTAATGCATGGCATGAAATTGACTAGATATTTAGCAGCAACATTGCGTAACAACTTTGATGCTGCCTTTTGGTGGCGCCTACCACAACAATCTGTGTCCCAAATCCCATAAAGGGAAAATAAAGGTGCCTTTCTGATCAAACAATGCTTTCTGCGAATGAACCTAACCTAGCATAATAAGTGTCCATTAAGATGGCTCCACATTAACTACCTCTTCCCGGACTCTTTTACTACACATTTATTTCCCAATTAGCAGTAATCCTCTGAATGGTTGGCATAGGATCATGCTAGCCACTCTGAAATAGGCTACAATTAGACACATTGTATTGCATCAGCATTGTGGAGCCTGAAGTCAGCCACTGTGAGGGCCAGTGTTTTATTTGTCACCTGGGAGCACTGCTCTGAGGCCAGGTCACAGCTCTGCACAGCAGGGACCCTGTAAATCGCCTGTTGTTGCCGCCTAGGCTGACCTGCAACAGGGCTGCCATTCAGCCATCTTGTGAGGAATGTCTCCTGCACCAGAGGGGGGGAGTTGAACGGAGGTTACATGGTTTAAAGGGAACAGACGGATGAACCATGTGCGGACACTGTTTCCTTTGAAAAGCCACTCAAAGAGTCCTTTGACAGAGACTTTGTCAGCTGATTACAAGTCTTTTGACTGTTTTCTCTGATGTCAAATTTGCAGAAACACACACAACCTCTTGACACCACAGCGTAGCATTCTATTGTCAGCATATTAAGTACTCCAATCCAGTTAAGGAACAAAACTAAGAACATTTCTCTACTGTTGCGACTGCAAGTCCTTTCTGGAGCATACCTCTTTCTCACTATATTTTAGGGAATGTTAGCAGTCTGTTTCCTTGTTATCTCATGCAAATCAAGTTGATTTCAAGTGCTGAAGTAACATTTTATAGCTGGTTATTGAACCTCTCAACAGGAGGTTCAAAGAGATCCAGGTGAAGGAGAACATTATTATACTGAAAAACCAAAATGAACCAACATTTTGGTTCATTCTTAAAAATAATGAATGCACTGGCCAGCTCAGCAACACCAAAAGGCCCAGAAGACCACAGAAGACAACTAAAGTGCACAATGACAAAATTATTTACATGGCTAAGAAACACAACTTCACAACATCTAACCAAGTCAGGAACACTATTGAAGAGGAATGCATATCATTGTCAAAGTCTACAAACAAGAAATGCCTTCATGAATGTAAGCACAGAAAGTTTACAAGATGCAAACCACTGGTTACACGCACAAACAACAAGGTCAGATCAGACTTTGCCAGAAAACATCTAAAAGAGCCAGCACAATTCTGAAAAAACCCTCTGTGGACAGATGAAACAAAGATTAACTCATACCAGAATGATTGGAAGGGAAAAGTATGGTTAAGGAGAGAAACAGCTCATGATCTGAAGCATGCCACATTATCTGTCAAACATGGCGGAGGCAGTGTTGTGGCACGGGTATGTATGGCTGCCAGTGGAACCGGGTGACTAGTGAAGTGCACAAGGCTGAACTCTCTGCTCACATTCAACCAAATGCTGCAAAAGTGATTGGATGGCATTTCAATGGGCAAATTGATACTGACCCAAAGCAACCCAAGAGTTTCTTAAGGCAAAGAATGGGATGTTTTTCTATGATGAAGTCATTCACTTGATCTTAACCCAACAGAGCATGCTTTTCAGTTATTAAATACAAAACTGAAGACAGAGAGACCCACAAACAAGCAGCAACTGAGGGGGGCTGCACTAAAGGCCTAGGAGAGCATCTCAAAGGGATGAAAGACAGCATTTGGACATTCAGACACGCTGCAGTCACTGACCGCATCCAAGCATTAAAAACATTCCTTATATTCAAAATATTAGTTTGTCCAATTGTTTTAAGCCTCCATGGGTGTAATTCCTAAACAGTTAAAGTAAAATAGTTTTATTAAACCACTTGAATTCTTGAATTAAAGATGAAAATCTGCACTTACATCCCATACTACCTGTAAATGGAACCATTTTTTGCATCCACATGATCATTAAATAAATGTCTTTTACACAATTGGCTTTTACACTCGTTTCCCATAAAAATTCTCACTCATAATTCTGTCTGCCATCAAGTACAAAATCTCCTGGGAAATGAAGACCAGATTCCACCGACACAGAAGAGTTAGTACTTTTGTTTTCCAGTTTGATCCTGTTTAATCTTTCCATGGATAGCTGAAATTACAAAGTGTGGGACAACCAGAGTAAATGTGGAAAATCTACCTCGCAAAGTAAAAAAGATCACAGAGACAAAAGGTGGCAAGGGACAGTGATGGAAATTCACAGTTCAGAAGCGACACTGAGTGGTTAGCACTGTTGCTCCACAGCAACACAGCAGCTGAGGCCTTTCTGTCTGGTGATCTGTCCAGAATGTACCCCACCTGTTGCCCCAAAGGCCTTTGTGACAGTGGTGGGACAGGGGTAAGCTATCTGTTGCAACTTCAAGTAAAGTTAAAGAATGTTATCAGGCCAAAAACATCAATTCAGTGAACGCATGTATAGCAAGCTGCGCTAATGTTAACCTGCTAATGAAAACTTCTTTTTTCCCCCCAGTTTAACAACACAGGACTGAACAACACAAGTCCTACTCAGGTCAGTGAAACTTTTGTGAAGCTTTTCAAGCTCAGAGAGTCATGAACGATCCACCTAAAATCTGCTTTCCAGCCAATGCAAATGCACGATCTTCATAAATGAACAGTTTCATGTCAAATGCAGCTTTATTTCATTTATTAATCTGATTCTGATGGTAGAAAAAAGTTTTGCAACTGAGGGTACATGCATGCATTAATTTAGACAGGGAACATATATATTCAAATGCCTGTGTGCACAACATGTGTTCATACAAGATAAACTTGAACCTGCTCCTGGATTAGTCAAGTTCTGGCTCAGTGCTCTTGCAGTGTTTCATGCAATGTCTCAGAGCGTTTCAGTTAAATAATTAATACAGTTCTCAGAGAAACAACGTCATCGGCATTTGGTGGAATTATTCTAATGTTTTCACGTTAAACAAATCCTCAGCGGGCCAAGGAGTCAGAAAGAGGGAAAATCTGCGGTGATTAAAAAAGGTCAGTCTGGATTTCTGGCTAAAGATGGAAAAATGGCGTAAAACACTCAGACTCAGACTCTCTTCAGCCAAAAGCATCAGGACTTGTGCGTCATCAAATTACCGCGAATGTTGCCAGTCTCAATTGTAGGGTAACATAATGAGTGTGCTTTGCTGTAATAATGAATAATTGCAATTCTAATAGCATGGCATATTTGTCTTCAGCTCTGTGGTGTTGCATCATACCACCCGCTGTTTTTTTTTTTTTTTTTCCCCCCTCTTTTCATTCCGCTGATTTCGGCTTATCAGCAAAGTTTCAGCTTACTGACACAAACATGCTAGAAGACTACATTCACACAAGACAGCAAGTGTCATAAAACATTACAGCAGTTGTATGAGACTGTGATTACATTCATCCTTCTGCAGAGCCACTATTATCAGCCCATTCTTCATTATTAAAGCGCAAATGATGGAAGAAACACTTGAGCAAGAATTTCTTAGTCAGTTGATTTGTGCCTCCAGCTCCTGTAGCTGTGACTCTGAATAGCCCGTGACTGGAACACAATTAGCTGCAGCAGCAGGGGGCTGATCTTAACAATGCTGTTGTTTTCCTCTTGCCATTGCGGTTTCAGTTTTACGGCCGTCCTAAGCACACATTTTCACCTCTGTTTTGCATTTACAAGGTCGACGCGTTGTGATGTAAGGAGCAAAGAAAGACAGAGGGGAAAAAATATGCATCTCATTAATTATTTAGTATATTTCAGACGGTGGCGATGTGCATCACCCTCAGGGAGACAAAATGTTCTATTTGTAGTTTCCATCACGTGGAAAACTACGGGGAAAACTATAATTAACTTCAAGGTATGTTTTCAGTCACAGTCAGGTGTCAGATTCATGAATGCAGCCAAGCTGCAGCACATAAGCAGCTCAAAGTGGCATGCTGGGGCAAACTTGTGTGGTTGTACCTGTGAGTGTGTGCTACCAGATAGAAACGTGCACTCACAGTCAAGAGTTGAAAGGGCGAGGGAGGTGGTGGCAGGAGTGTGGCGCGGTGCAGTCAGGGATAGACCTCCAGTGTTTGTGGAGGGAGGGAGGGAGGCCAGCCAGCTTGGGTTCTTGGGGGACTGTGGGGCTCTTGGGTTGGC
>VUQJ01022708.1:1025-11556 GCA_015108635.1 Andinoacara biseriatus | reverse complement strand
CATGAAAGGTTGCAACGAACGCTTGAATCCAGCTGCCAATCAAAAAAAGACATAAAGTTTGCTCAACTACATTAAGGCAAACTAATTTTGCCTTTATATTTCAGATGGGAAGATTAAAACCGTGAAATTATTAACTGGAATTCCCAAGCCACTTATTAGATATCCAAAATTTGCTCTGCTTTGAGGCGAATGAGTCACACTTTCCCCCTTAACAAGCAGTTTTAATCACTCTTTTGTTCTCTTCTTGACAAAACACACAGCAAAAGCTTTGTTCATAGCCTGTGTTCGTTTTAATTGGGATTTGCTGAGTTTCTGCATCGTTTGAGTCGGTCCACTGGATGCTACCCTCAGGTAAGGCAGTTATAATCAATGCGCTGTCTCTCTCTCTTGTTCAAGGCCCAGCTCCTCCTCAAAGAGCTCCATTTCCATAAAAAAAATATAGAAATTAAGCCACATGTGCACACACACATTGGACTTGATTGGTGCTATGTTTGCGAGTTTAATGATCAAACACTTTTATATTACAAATAACATCTGTTCAGCAGGTTTGCGTCCTTACGCCAGCATCCTATTTCAAGTGTGCACGAGTGAAAGTCAAGAATGTGGCACATTCAACAGATTCAAATCACTTCTGTTTTATTTATATAATTGCAAAATCATGACAACAGTCTCCTCAAGGCAAATGTAAGTTTGAGACTTTTAAAGGGACGCTAACCAGTGACAATATTAACAAATTCAAATGCAAGCATGCTGAGAACAATTAACAGATTTACTGTAGTGTCGTTTTATATGCTCACTATGGCCTGCAAATACAGGTCCATACTGTCCAAGTTAGAACTGAGTTGCTGTCAGCACCAGTGAATAAAGCATTTCTCTCATGTTTCATTTTATGTCTACAAGTGATCAGCCTGCACTGATTGAACCAAACAAATTAAATCTGAGAGGATCTGAAGTTTCTCTCGGCCTGTCTGTCTGAATATCTTTGAGCTTAATGAGATCTGGCAGGCGGCCTGTTCCCGTTGTCTCTCTGGAGGTGAAGAAAGTTGGAAATGTCCATGGTAACGCTAAGTTAACAAATCTGACGGCCAGGCTCTGCACCAAAAACAGTGAGCTGTTAGGCATGTTGCACCCTGAATAATGCACAGAGAAATCAGTTTTGTAGACTTTTGTTTCAATTCCTAGAAGATTTTTCACAAAGTTCCACAACAGTGTAATTCTGTGGTGTCATTGTGCCCAGAGTTAAAGGTAGTGTTACAGGAAAATGTACTCAGGCACATTGCAAGCACGCCCTGAGGCTATCAGGGACAGCGCCTCCCTGCTGAGATTGTCTGAAAATTTCCCCATTTCTAATTAATTTATATTGTTTTACCCCACCACCACCACCACCACCACCACCCGGTCCTGTACTCTCTTCTCATCTGTTGTTCATGCATTCAAATCACGTTTTATTTCTGATGTGGACAGACAACCCTGCTGATGGAGCGATCCAGGGCTTTTGTTAAGCCGCTCAGGTTTAGTGTTGCCAATTACAAAATTGAAAAACAAAAAATTGATACAGACTTTGACCTGTGGGCACCTTTGTGTCTGGGGCCCTCACACAGTTTCCTGCTTCGCCCAGTTCGTCGAGTTGGTGTTGCCTTGGTGTTGCCTTGTTGGTTGCATGGCCTGACTAAAAGGATGGTATAGTGTCTTTCATGGTGACAATGTTAGAAGCTCTAATTTTGTTAGTGGATCAGCCTCTTGGGAACTTCCACCCCTTTTCCCATCTTTCAGTATTACCTGATCTCCAGGCCCCACCTGCAGACATGTTCCAGATTGTCCTCGTGAACATCTCAGCACACCTTCCTGCTGTAGCTGCAGCTTTTTGAATAACAAACCATTGTTGATACATCTGGCTTTAACGAGGGCTTCTATTCCAGTGTTTTGACACATTAGGACAACAATAATACAATAAAAATAACTAGTGATTTTCTGTAGTTAAAGTGTGCTTTAGAAAGCATACCATGAAAATGTGCCACTTCAGTTTGGGGCTAGTGGTGGCAGCAGTGAGCTGGGAGCGAAGAAGCACTGAATGTGGGCAGGTGCATGTAATTGTTGCTACCATTACAAGGTGGCGCGTGTTAGCATGAGGAAAGGTAAGACATGGATCATAGGTGTTTTTCTTCTTTTTAACATGCGCTGTGCAAACTGCAGTTTTTGTGTGAAACAATGAGTGGCAATGACGGTTTGTAGCCCAACATTTCGGAGAGTCGGTAGAATCAAACTCTGACCTGCATATCGGAGCTCAGCTGCTTTCTGACCCAAAGCAAGGATCAATAGTTCACTGGGACATTTTATGTCTCACACTGGATTTCTCATATTGAGAGTGTGATTAAACAAAATCAATACTGCTTTATCACAGTATTAATCCCGAGGCCCACCTGCATGATAAACTGCACACTGGTGCAACATAATACAAACTTTAATTCCACAAAAGTGGCTCTGACCATCTTTTTTACAGGTTTTTCTTTTTATCTCTAATACAGAAATGTCGTATTGTCCTGAACAATCACAGGGTTTTGTGTTAAAGTTGTTGCAGCCTCCTCAGTATGAGTGACTTCGGCTGCTGTGAAGTTCTACCTCATATGAACTGCTTTAATTATCAAGGCTTCAGCCACGCTAAAATTATTTCTGGAGTTCAAACAGGACTGAAAGTCCTCGGTGATTTTAGTGTGTGCGAGGCTGTGATGTTGCAAACCAGAACACAGTGGAACATCGCTGGGAACAGTCTTATGCAATAGATGTTTAATGACTATGAATTCTGCCATCTTGGATTAAATTTGTTGCTTTTTTATTTATTTAGAAACAAGCTAGAAAAACACTGAAATATGTCAATTTTATCTAAGCGTATTGCATGAATGAGGTTATTGTATATTGTAATGGAAGATGCTGGACATCAATTCAGCAAGGAGAGATCATTTAAAGTAGTTATTGAAATACAGTGTTTGAGTAATAAACTGTTTGGCAATTAGACTCCAACGAAGCTACAGAGCAGAGCGGATTCCAACAATAGCAGGAAGTAGGACAGGAACCCCGGGAGTCGCTGGTGGCAGCAGAGATAAAGAACAATAATTTTTTTTTTTTTATTGCACATAAACACATATATGCAGGGAAATTCGGTCTCTGCATTTAACCCATCACACATGAATACGGGCGTACATGCAGAGCAGGGCGCAACTAGAAAGTGGCCGGAGAGCAACTGAGGGGTTAAGGGCCTTGCTCAAGGGCCCACGGCGATGCTAATGAGAGTGGAGACAGGTGGCAGCACTTCACCTCATCACCTCAGTTTTCTCTGACGGGTTCTCTGACGCCTTTTCCCTGATGGTTTCACATTCCAGGTGGTTTTTCATTCCATTCAAAGATGGAACATGCCAGTATTTGGACTTGAACCAACATCCTCTCAGTCATAAACCCTCTGCTTTTCTTCTCCTCTAGGCCACCTTTCCCCACGCGCTCCCACCACCAAGCCTAAGGCCGGTTAAGACCTGGGTAATTATCTCTGTCTGACCAGGATGAGGTGAAGATGGGGTGGAGGCGGGGCACCTGAATGACAGAAGCATACTGAGATTTAAAGCACGTGGGACAGAGGCTGATTGGCTCACAGAAGGAAGGCAAAAATGATTGGATCAGAGTGATGACAAAATAAGTTTCACAGCATGAGAAAGTGGAACTGATGTAAAGAAATGAATACATCACTGATTTATTCATACTGCAGCAGCAGTTCTCATTTAAGTGAGAAGATACAGGAGGAGCCTGGACCACCAATCCAAAAACTAAGGGCACCCACAATTCAACCTTAGATTAAAAAGTCGCTGAGAAAACCATCTTTAAGCATCTGTGCTCAGGTGGATTGGCTCTGTTATCAAAAAGAAAAAAATAAGGCAGGTATACAACATTAAAAATAAATACGAATCATATCCCTCTAATAAAGGGTTGTATTCATGTGTGTTGCAAGTACGGCACACTGGCCATTCATTATAGTTTAATATTTTAGAGATACTGATGAGAAAACATCATTTTTGAGGTGTACAAAAAAGGATCAATGTGAACAATTCATCATGAGCCACAAATGCAGCGAGCAGAGAGATTATAGACTGCTCAAAAAAAATTAAAGGAACACTTTTTAATCAGAGATTAGCATCAATTCAATTAAACGTCTCGAATATTTATCTGGTCAGTAGCAGAGGGGGTGTTAATCAGTTTCAGCTGCTTTGGTTTTAATAAAATTAACAACAGGTGCACTAGAGGGGCAACAATGAGAAACCACAGAACAGGAATGGTTTTGCAGGTGGAGGACTGGTGATTAGCGTTTGCCATAAAATACCAGAACTGGCAGGTCCACCACTGGCCTCCTGTGTTTTTCACAGATGAGAGCGGGTTCACCCTGAACACATGTGACAGACCTGAAAGGGTCTGGAGAACCCTTGGAGAATGTTATGCTGCCTGTAACATTGTTCAGGATGACCGGTTTGGTGGTGGTTCAGTGATTGTCTGGGGAAACATATCCATGAAAGGACGCACAGACCTCTACAGGCTAGGCAACGGCACCCTGACCTCCTTTAATTATCAGGATGAAATCGTTGGACTCACTGTCAGACCCCACGCTGGTGCAGTTGGTCCCGGGTTCCTCCTGGTGCCTCATGTGGCGAGAGTATGTAGGCAGTTCCTAGAGGATGCGGGAATTGATGCTATTGACTAGCCCCCACATTTATGTGACCTAAATCTAAAAGAACATCTCTGGGAAACTATGTTTCAGTCCATCTGGCACCACCATGTTACATCTCAGACTGTTCAGGGGCTCAGTGATGCCCTGGTCCAGGATTCTCCAGGACACCATCCTTCATCTCATTAGGAGCCCTGATGTTGTCAGGCATGCATACAAGCGTGTGGGGGCAAAATAAGCTGCTGAGTACGATTCTGAGTTACTGCAATAATATTTTGTTAAAACTGGCTAACCTGCCACATCATTTTTTCACTTTGATTTTTGGGGCGTCTTTGAATTCAGCCTCTGTAGGTTGATAATTTCCATTTCTATCAAAAGATGTGGCCTCCTTTTATTCCTAACACATTACCCAGTATATCAGTATTAGAATAGTATCAGTATTTCAAATTAATCAAATTAAAATAGGTGGAAAATTTCCCTTTTTTTCAGGTTTCTGTGTTATGAAGAAATATTAGCAAAACTATATGTGTACTTAAGGCTTTTACTTTGGCTCGGAGCTGTGCACGTATTGACTATTTATACACATACAAAACTCTACATATTTGTGTCGTATATACATATGTTCTGTGTGTACATATGCAGGGCAATACTGGGCTTGATTAGGCTATTGTGATGAAGACTGAAGCATACTCTTTTCATAACTAAAGAAATGTTATGTTTTGTTTTTTTTTAAGTCTTAAATTCATAGAAAATCTAATGGATGCAACAAGGCAGCGACACGTATTACAGATAAATAAAACATAATCTACGATGACTGGCCCTGTTCCCTGAATATGACCACTCTTATTCCTTTAAGTTTATATATTTAGATAATAAAATGCTTAAG
Source organism: Andinoacara biseriatus (assembly GCA_015108635.1). NCBI lineage: Eukaryota > Metazoa > Chordata > Actinopteri > Cichliformes > Cichlidae > Andinoacara > Andinoacara biseriatus. Next base: position 5,968 of record VUQJ01022708.1, on the reverse strand, counting down.
GATGCAGCATCAGCGCTGTCAACATGTTTTCTATCTTTTCCAGAGAGCACTCCTTGCCTCTCAGAATTTGGATGTCCAGCCGTCGTCGTCCGTCAACCACTGTCAGCATCACACACAAATTCTCCCACAGGACCAGATAGGAAAGGTACATACTATCTTTTTCAGTCTTGACACAAGTCACCCGAAAGGGAAAGGCAAGAAAGAGAAAAGGAGAAGAAGGTAATGATCGATGGGATACAAAAAGACAGAAAGGGAGAGGGAGTCCTCAAAGAGGAAGCCAAAGGAGGTATGATAAGAGACATGAGGAGACAAGAGCTGATGGGAGTGTCAGGGGGAGATGCATGATGTAGTCAAGATCTAAGAAGGATGGAGGTTTTCACCGTGGCGCTCAGACTGATGCAGGGAGTCAAGAGTAGCATTTTATTTCAAGAAAAATGATTGTAGTCATATTAAAGTGTTTATTATAATTAATAAAATAAATGAGGAGTGAACCCAAGTATGACATGCAGAGGCAGAACAGATGAGTGGGGAAAAAGAGCCCAATTTAGCAGAAACACATAATCCCAATGACTAAAACTGGGCAAAAAAGTTAAACGGAACAGAAATTTAGAAAGCACGAACAACGGGTGGTACAAACAACAGGAAGTATAAATCGATGTTAAGATGAGAACAAAGGAAGGTGAACACACAGGCACAGTTCAGACAGTCACAAAGGAGGGACAGAAAATTAACTTTCAAAGTAAAAACAGGAACTAAGTAAAAGACAAATTCTAAAGAGAGAAAAGATCCACATTAAGCAGAACAGCGGAGGAACACGAAGATGAGGCACAGAACAGATCAGGGAACACTGAGGGACCTGAACATGAAAAAAACAAACCATTCACACTCACATTCACACCTACGGGCACTTTAGGATCACTAATTAACCTAACCCCACTAACTGCATGTCTTTGGCCTGCAGGAGGAAACCAGAGCACCTGGAGAACACCCACGCAGACACAGGGAGAACATTCAAACTGCACACAGAGAGGCCCGGGCCGCGGTGGGTTTGAACCCTGGGAGGCTACAGTGCTAACCACTGCACCACGCCCACTAGAGGACAGTTTGTGCATAATTTGGAGACGGAAGTACAGACATAATCAAAGGAGCTGACTGCAACATTCATGTTTTTATTTCACAGTTCTGTACAACTTTTAACAGAGAAGCCACAGCCTGAATAATAACGTTTAGCAGCTTAATTAAGCCCCTTGTTTTCCAGTATAAAGTTTCTTGACTGAAAAAAATAATATAGAAAACTCATATCACAACAAAATGACTAAATAGATTGAATAATTTAATTAAAATAAAATAAAGTGACAGATCTAATGCACACATGGACAGACTCAGGTGTTTTATGAAAATAAAAACCCATTAATTGCTTTAAAGCACTTGGCTACTCAAAACAGCAGTTATGTTTTTTGAAAATGTGGCAAACCAATACTTTTCGTGCATTTCTGTCTCATGACAGAAGAGCACATGATGTGATGTATTACCGAAAGCTGACATGATAGGTTCTGGAGCTGTCAGTCATGCAGGGATTTGGTTGTGGACCTCTGATGCCTTGGCAGGAAACCTGGAGAAGGTAGGAGAATAAAGAGAAACAGAAATTTTATATATTTTTTTTTCTTACAGCCAGATTTTTATTACGTGCACTCCTTTAGTTTCCAAGGGCTACGAGACAGAGCAGTCCCTGGAGAGGTTAAGGAAAGGCATACATGTATGCTGGAAAGACAAAGAGCATCAAAGGGAAAACGAGAGAAGACAGACAGAGCCGAAACATGACAGAGGCAGAAAAGTCCTCGCAAGGTGTCTCAGAGCTGTCAATCATGGGAGAAAACCGGATGTCTTGCGCTGAAGCGACCGGCAGAGTGAGAAGTGGAATGGAAATGAGGCACTACTGCTCCCTATGGCAAAAAAAAGAGACATTCGATGGTGGTGAGGATAGCGCAGGTCAGATTACACATAAGACGAGAAGGATGTGAAACTCAAAGGCAGTTCAAATGTTTGTGTAAAGTAGAATTGTATGTGCGGAATCAGGGCTCTTTAGATTAAAAAAATATGCTGTTAATTAGAAAGCTGACACAATATATTCCTTAATGATGCCATTTAATAAAGCTGGGATAGGCCAATTATATATTATATATAGACAATTACACAGAAACCAGTGCATCCACAAAGGTTCTGGAAAACATTGCAAGCTAGAAAACATGGACATAAACATCATACACCGCTCACATAAATGTAAAGAGTACTTTGAAAACACAGCAGAACTCAATGGGGGAGAAAATCGTTGTGGATATCTATAGTGATATGGACTGGGTAATATGTTAGGAATAAATGGCTGCTACGTCTTTTGATGGAAATGAAAATCATCAACCTACAGAGACCACCCAAAAATCAAAGTGAAGAAATGATGGCAGGTTAGTCCATTTTCCAAAATTTCATTGCAGCTACTCAAAGTGGTGCTCAGTAGTTTGTGTGGCCTTCACGTGTTTGTGTGCGTGCCTGATAACGTCGGGGCTCCTAATGAGACGATGGATGCTGTCTTGGGGGATCTCCTCCCAGATCTGGATCAGGGCCTCACTGAGCTCCTGGACAGTCTGAGATGTAGCATAATGTTCTCCACAGCTCCAGACACTCCAGACACTTTCACGTCTGTCACATGTGCTCAAGGAGAACCTGAGAACTAGAGATCCTTTTGTAGGGCTCTGGCTGTGCTCATCCTGGTGATCATTGCACAAAGGAGCAGATACTGGTCCTGCTGATAAGACTTGTTGTGATGCCAACTATCTGCAGTCAATCACTACAGACCTCCAACCTTCATGTGACCTTCAGATTAGCTTAAGAACAGTGTCCAGAGAGCTTCATGGAATGGGTTTCCATGGCAGCCGCATCCAAGCCTTACATCACCAAGCTTAATGCAAAGTGTCGGATGCAGTGGTGTAAAGCACGCTGCCACTGTACTCGAGAGCAGTGGAGACGTGCTCTCTGGAGGGATGAATCACACTTCTCCATCTGCCAATCTGATGGAGGAGTCTGGGTTTGGTGGTTACCAGGTGAACGGTACCTGTGTGACTGCATTGTGCCAAGTATAAAGTTTGGTGGAACACTTTGGGGATGGCCCCTTCCTGTTCCAACATGACTGCACACCAGTGCACAAAGCAGCTCCATAAAGACGTGAATGAGCAAGTTTGGTGTGGAAGAACTTGACTGGCCTGCACAGAGTCCTGACCTTAACCTGATAGAACACCTTTGGGATGAATTAGAGCTGAGACTGTGAGCCAGGCCTTCTCTCCAACATCAGTGTCTGACCTCACAAATGTGCTTCTGGAAGAACGGTCAGAAATCCCCATAAACACTCCTAAACCTGTGGAAAGCCTTCCCAGAAGAGTTGAAGCTGTTATAGCTTCAAATGGTGGGGCCACATCATATTAAACCCTCTGGATTCTTGTGTGTGTGTGATAGCAGACGAGCAAACACTTTTGGTAATATTGTATAATAGTTTATATAGTATGAACTGTTTTCCCTGCCTCAGCACTGTTATCCACAATGGTAGTGGGCAATGCACTGTCTGTCTTTTTATCCCATCACTTGGACATGTCAGTATGTAAAACTTGTTCCTCTCATGTAAAGATCTGGAGATGCTACATGCTGAACTAACAAGCTGTCTTTAATGCTGCATTGACTAGTGTCACAAGGGAAGCAGAAAGACTTCAGTAAAAACGTGATTCAACATAACCATGTGGATGGTTTAAAAAGAAATTCTGTATTTTACTGTCTGTTTGTGCAATTCATTAAACACCTGTTAAAACACCTGTTTAATGCTATGCTTTATTTACCTGTGTAGAGCATGTTTAACAATCACAAAATTGCTTCCAAAACACCTTTTTTTGATAAACTAATTGTGTTAAAAAATACTAATGAATGAACCAGTGTGTTCCAGACTAAATCTTGTTTACCAAGAAAGTTTGTTTTTCGTTCATGAAACCACCCAGGAACAACACTAGAAACTCCCACCTCCACAGGGGGTGGAAATAATTTTATTATTGTTCACTTCACACATACATTTAATCTGCATCATTCTCAGTATCTTTTAATTATAGTTCTTGAAGTATCACAATATAGCTAGATTGTTACCAGAGGGGTATACAGGTACAAAAGGCATTCAACACAGGTGGGCTTTCTTTGCATTAGCTGACCCCTCAAAACCCACACCAGCTGGAGATTAAAGGTGACTGTGATTATCAGCTTTCTCTGTGAGCCCACGCTGTCTGCTTCAGGCTCTGAACGCTCTCATAGGAAAGGGGCGTTTCCCGTGTCATATGACTCTTCCACCCACCAATCAGACGTGTATTGTAGTAGCTGCTAATCCAATAGTGTGACAGACATTTAACAACAGATTCAATCTGTGCTTCGTTCAGTGGTTTTAGTAAAGTACAGCTTTCACATATGAAATTATTCCCCCAGCAGAATCCTTCTTGAATATAAATCATGCTGTAAATAAGAGAAAGAGTGAAAACGTGGTGCTTTTAGACGATTTTAAACGGAAACTTTGAGCATAACCTGCTCCCAACCAGGTTATATGTTCAGCACAAGTTACCACACTGATTTTAGTACACTACATTGCCAAAGGTAGTCACTCCTTCACACGCATATGATTCTTCAGTTCAGTGGTGGCGTGCTTTACACCAGGGTTAGCCTAATTAGGATATTAATTAATGCCCGGTTTAAATAGTTGTCTTAAATGTTGCAGCTATCTGCCAGCAGATAGATGCAGCCTGAGATTGTTATAAAAAATACCTTAACTCTGTTCATCTTGGCCTGATATTTTTATTAGGTCTAATATTGTTAGTTTTTTTTTTTTTTTTTTTTTTTTTTTTTTTTTAAATTTTTAACTTTTTTTT
>VUQJ01022707.1:1725-25641 GCA_015108635.1 Andinoacara biseriatus | reverse complement strand
GGTCAAGGGGATTTTCTTTCTAGGTGTAGGATCAAAGAATTAAATTATGATGTCAGTAGAACACAATATGTTTCTGCTGAGGGGGGTGTGGTTTATTCAGAGCAAAATGAATATCTGGTGCTGTTTCTCCATATATTATTTTATTTCTTTTCCTTTTTTTTCCTTTGCAAAGTACAGTCGATACAGACATCAGCAACAAAATGCTAGCGTGGCCAGTAAGCCATTGTCTATCCTGCTTCTCTTGGTAAAAGAGAGACTAGCCCCCAGTAAATTCTGAAGCCCCCAGCTGATCTAATCTGGAGGGGAACGGATTGCTCATCCTGAGCTCCAACTTGCTAGAGGGCAAGCAAAGAAAGCAGGGGGCACAAAAGTAGTAGAAAAGTGTTTGATTCTTTCCTCTCCCTGTCTTGGGTGTCTCTGGTTAATTTTTCAACATTTCTCTGCCATCCAGTTGTGTCCTCAGTCCTGAGGCAGTGTGAAAAACAAAAAACAAAAAACCATGCACATAGAGCATCATGCTGGGAGGAGGACCATGTGCGGGGAATGCTTCAGCTCTTTCATTCTGAAAGGAAAAAAAAGAAAGAAAAAACAAAACAAAAAAAACCAAAGAGTGTCAGACAGGCAGGTGGACATGAAGGTAGGTAAATATTGATGACTTTTTGACCATTTTATTTCCCACCCGCAGACAGCTTTCTGCAGACAGACGGCTTGTTGATGCTTCAGTAACATTGATTTCCTCCCTGCTCTTTATTCATCTTTAGTTTCACCAAATTTAATCTTGAATCTTAAGCGCCACAGACCTCGGAATGTAGTTTGCATATTAAAAAGTAGCTGATTATTGTGGGGTAGAAACACAGATCTTTAATTTTGTGCATTTTAGACACAGCTTCTGCCTGCACCTCCATGCTGGAGATAATTGTAGAAATCTACATATTGAGAGGGAGGCTGTCACTGGCGTCTGTTTTGGAGTGGGCCTCTTGTTATCTCCTGTAATTCATGCAGTTGGATGAATATGACCACCTGAATTAGGCTATTATGCTGCCATGTGGAGGGCAGTAGAGTTACAAGAAACGGTGATCATCATGTCATGATAATGAAGCAATTACTACAGGGTATCCGGAATACAATATTGAATGCCAGAGTACAATAAACAGTACCTTGAAACTGTTATGTCACATACATATCTTATCACAAATTGAGTATTTATCATGATCTGCTGTAGTGTGCCGGTGAACCAGCAAGAACATAATGTAAAAATGTAATGATAACGCTAAAGAACCCTCGTTTGTACCAAGTGAGACCGAAAACAGCAACAACAAAAAAACAATAAATGTAATTCTGTGGAAAGTGAATCTAAATGAGAATTAAAAATAAAGTTATTTTTTAATATTGTTAACAACAAATCAAACTAAATACAAATGAATTGTAAATAGTATAAAGACTATGCATAAAATCTTGAGACTTTGAAATTTCTGTTTCTTTCTTTTTTTTTTTATAAGTTGTTTCTTTTGCTTTTCACAGCTTTTTAAGTTTTGTCTGGAATGTGTCGCTGACATAAATTTCAAAATGAGCCCGTATTTCCCAAGAGACATTTCTCCTGTAAACATCTGATATGTTGTCTATCAGACTTGCAGACTTTTTGCTCATGATTTGACTCTTGACTGATGGTGAGCTTCATTCCAAAGATCAAGCAGAGAGCACATTACAAACATGAGTTTAATAAGCAATAATCGCACCTATAACAAACATAGCCTTTTCTCCTTAGTGAAACTTCTTCTGCTACTAATATAGCTTGAAGTTGCCATTTTTGACTGTAGGGTCTACACTGCACTGGCCAGCATTTCCTACTCCTCCTGAGTAACTGTGATCATTCCCAGAGCGGCAGGCTTTTCCAGTTAAACATGCAATGCAGTCCAAAGCTGTGGTGAACATTCATATGTTCACAGGACCCCCAAATGCCAGAAGCATAATCTAAAACAGAACACAAACAACTCAGCGGACTAAACAAGTCAGTAGAAGTGTGAAATCCTTACAAAGTTTGACATTTCTCAGTGACATGCCTGTTACCTTGAGAGATTGAGAGACACATTGATGCACCTGCCTGGATTAAATAACAGGGGATTTCAGAGATAAGGAGATGAATATGGTGAACGTGTACAGTAGTCAGAGTGGGGAAGATAAGATGTGTAGTTCAAGGATTTGTGGTTCAAGGTGGATTTATTGTAGTTGGACTCTACAAAGATTCTGACAGTGAGTGTCACATCATCAGAGGCCAGTTTGTTGGATTGAAGATCAGTTGGTTGTTCTCTATTTGTGAACTGCTTTGTCTAAGACGCTGTCTGGTGTTGGAGAAAGACACAAATCTGCATGTAAAATACTAGTTGGCAAGTGTGGAGAAATGTCATAGAGAGGAAATCAGCTAAGGTTTTCTGACAGCTTTACAATACTTGTTAGATAGTAGGTCCAAATGTAACATAGTGTAGTTGTAGCTTGTACACTCTTACACTGAGCTTGCCACCCTTTTACTGCATTCTACCGTCCACACTCCCCCTTTTAATGCCACCGGGCCTGTGTCTGTTGCTGCCTCCCTAATAAGAACCACTTGCACCCAGCACCATATAACCCACTAACATATTGTTACCTCTGATCTAAGACCAGTAAACATAGCCAATGAGGCAAGCCCCCAACCACTTTACAGCTGCTATATGGTCACATAGCCCTGAGTTGTTATAACCCTTCATGTAAAAAAAAAAAAAAAATGGAGTAGAGGGGAAAATGGCACTTTAGGGACTCTTTAAATATATAGAACGCAAATATATCACACATTGATCTAATATTGTGGAATTGTCAAACAGATGTGGGATGATGTAAATAGAAATTTAGATGTGATGTATGTATTTGATTACAGTACCTAGATTCCCATTTGTCACCCTGATTCTGTGATGTGGTTGCCTGACTATGCAAACACTTCCTTTAGGTTTTCATGAAAAACTTTTTCAGTGCAAGTAACCATGCTCACTGCAATCCCAATGTATTAATGGTACATGGTTAATTAAATTAAGGTCACGAAAAAAAACACGAGTCTTCAACAACTGAAAGGCATGCTTGAGGGGATTTAGACCAGATAAGTTACTTGCCCATTGGATAATATTGCATTCTTCACTTACAAAGACTCTGTATTCTTTTGCTGTATTATTATTATTATTATTATTATTATTGACCATCAGTGACCACCTACAATGTGAAAAGCTGCCCAATTAAGCTTTTGGCTGAATGTGAGTTTATGTAACAACTTGACTGACTAAACTTCTACCAGCTGATTCTGCAAGATCATCAATAAACACTAGTGACCCGGTGCCACTGGAAGCTATCCAGAAAAAACACATTATCTGTACTTATTTCACTCAGTGACATGCAAATTAATTTATAACTTTGATGTGTTTTTTCTGGATTTTTCATTGATATTTTGTCTCTCTATCAAATTGAAACTGCCATAAAAATTAGAGACTGTTCATTTCTCTGTAAGTGTGCAAATTTACAGATTCAGCAGGGGATCCTATGTTCTTTTTTCTCATTATTCTGGTACAGTTCTTAGGTTAAAGATGTTCTTTGTATGTTGTTCTTTTTGCTGGAATTTTTCCTTATTATGAAGAATGTCCTGCATTATCTGTCACTCTGGGGGCTTTTTTGGTAGCTTTAGAGGGAACATCTTGTGATGTGATCACTCTAAGTGCAACCCCAGTGAATACTCCGACAACACCCATTATGGAAATATTATCCTTATACTCCACGTGTTTGCTTCATATTGAGAGTTACACATTCAAATTTAACAGGGGTGCACATGCCTTTCTTATCAGTGAGCAGGGGCGGTGCTATTGATGCAGCTGCATTATCACCATCTTCCACATGTAGTTTTTTCCTGTGCTTCTGGGTATCCTTCTTCTTCAGCACATAAACCACAGCACTTCTAGGTGTATGCTGCCCCCTTCAATGCTGGAAGAAATGCAGTCTTAGTGCAGTATGTGGTGCTGTAGTTAAAAAAATAAATCAGTTTTCAGAATTTTGGTATCATGAGTATCAGTTCTGATGACATCCCTATATCTGACTACAGCTAACCATGACATGATTTGATTTAAACAAAATGATTTAAAAGTTTCTAGACTTGGACTCATGGTTGTATCCTCATCATCATCATGTTGGTAAAATACAGGGCTTGCCAAATTTATTAAACCGCCTGTCATAAAATCCAGAAAACACAAATATTTTAGCAGTCTGTCAAAAACATTTTTAAAGATAAAACTTATGTTATTTATTAGCCAAATAACAAACTGAATGCATGTTTTTATACCCAAATTTGAGCTGGCAGAAGTCAGAAATTAATCAAGCACAACATCCAACCACTAAAACACATGTTTCTGTTAAGAAATGCATTTAAATAAATGTAATGTGGCATCTTAATAAAAAAAATAATGACGTACTGTAATATTATTTTTTAAGTTTTTTGTAGATTTAAAAAGTCGTGGATAACAATAATAACTATATTTTAATATTAAAGATTTAATTTAAAGATATCAGAAACCTAAAAAAGGGATTTTGGTAATTACCAATATTGTTAATTGAGGGCAACTGTGGCATAAACCTTAGATTGGGTGGTGGTCTAATAAATTTGTTTCGCACTGTATATCCTGACAGAACCAGCTTTATGGCAGTTCCCGCTTCATTGTGTGTCTCCAGGACGACATTTTGGCATTACAAAACCAAACAATCTGGTGTTGTAATGGCAAAATCATCTCCAGTACGGTTTGATTGTACAAGGTGACATTTCTGCATGCTGAGTGTCAGGACATGGCACATGTAAATATGACTTTTCATATTCATGGCATTTCACGCAGTCTTGTTCAGTGTGTATATTGCTCACGTTCACATCGTGATGATGCTGAAAAAGCGATTTATCGGTCAGTAGGTAGTTACTTAGTATGGCGCTGTAACAATCCCCCCTGAGCAGTGTGCACAGAATAGATTAATTTCATTTGGATCACAAAAACCTCTCTTTATTTTGTACCGCTTTACAAACCCACCTCCATCCTTAGACCTGCTATCTTCCTTTTTTTATGTTCTGTGCTGCTTTTTTCATCTCTTTCTCACCATTTTTGGCCCTGGAGATTTAAGTCCCTGAAGGTATTGTGAGCTGTACCTATTTTAACTGGTCTACAATTTGCATGGAGTTGGCCATAGTCCTCCCTTCAAACTTTGTCCCCAAGCCTTTTGTAAAAAGGCTCTATGCCTGGAAGCACTAAAATGCTGGAAGCATTTTGAATTGGTTTTAACTGCCTGCTACAACTGCAACATCTCAGTGTAGATTAGGTCTTATTGGGACTGGAGGGCATGTGGAAGCGTAGTTGACAGGATTAAGTGGCTATTGAAGTCACTTTAGCTCCTTTAGAGAGCAAGAGACATGAAAAGAGAATAACTCGGCCCCCTCTTTTACAGAAAGGATATCCCCTCACTTGCTTGCTTTCTTTCTTTTGCCCTCCTCAGGCAAAGAAAGACACTATCTACCAATAGGATCCTCAGAGGACTTCTGGTACCCAGAACGAGTTAAAGCACCGTTAAAAGGTGTTTTCAGGAACTTTTTCATAGATCTAGGAACTGGTGGCTGTTGTACCCTATTATTTCTGTGACTGCGCTGCAGACAGTAGATTCCATTGTGGTTCTCAGAACTCTGATTTTGAGGCTTTTTGTAGCTCCTACTGACAGAGGAAGGCACAGGATAAGACAAGTTTTTAAGTGCATGATAGGTACAGATACAAGTACAGCATTGGGAGCCACCATTAAAAACAGTGTAAACAACATCTTTCTAAGGTAAGTAAGTTCCAGGCTTTAAGCATGTATGCCACAGAGAAAATTATCACGATTTTGACTCCCCAGAGCAAAACTGCCCAACTCCCCTCAACTGTGTACCACACATCCACCTCAAAGTGAAGTAATGTATGTAGAAAATGAAAAGGATGAAGCAGTATTTGAGTGTGGAGGCAAAATCACTTTTGGTTATTCATTCACACAGAAATGATCTATTTGAATATCACATTACCTCCACAAGAGGGCAAACCATATTAATGAGAGATATAAATATTTATATATACAAAATGGACATCCGATGCCCTGAGAGAGCTGTACTGTGAAGAAAAAAAGAAAATGCAAGAACACAAAAAACATGAAACGACACTCTTTTCATTAATGCAAAATGAGAAATACTCAAATCATCAAGGGCCTGTGCTTCATTAAGGTTTTTTTCTCTAGCTTCTCATGAAGCTTATTAAATAGCTATTCAGCCATCACAGACGGGGTTCCACATTTTCTACCATCTGCTGACCAAAAGGTTAGGTTTTAACTCTCTGCTGACCACCCCACCTTCGTTGAGCCAGGGGTCTGCAGGTGTCAGGGAATGCAAGCTAAAAAAAAAAAAAAAGCTTTGAAAAAGTAAAGAAGAACCACACAAATGTTATGACCCAACACCTTTTAGTTTCAGTCCATTAACTATTAATCATTAACCTCGGCAATTTTTCTGAAACTGATCATTTTCACAATCAAATAATATAATATTAAAAGCAATGCATTACCAAATGGTGGCTATTAGCACATCACTTTAGAGTTGCTTTTATTTTAACAACTGCATCATTACAACTGTATTTAGAGAGCTGTATTTATTCTTGAATGCTTCACTTCGTGCGCTGAATGAATGCTGCGTGTAGCTTATTTACCCTTTAAACTAGACTCCAACAAAACAGATAATAAAACCAGTCCTGAAGACGATGATAAATCATAGTGCTCGTGTTCTTTGTATCACAGTGGAGGTTGTGACTTTGTAACATTGCACAATAGCAGTAATGTCTTTATGTATACTTAGTCGTTTGGGCATTATGTGACTATAAGAACAGAATGTTATCTACAATTTGTTTTATACCTGCAGTGCTCGTGGTAGGAATAAAGATGCTGACTTTTTTTGGCAGCCTTAAAAAAGTTTGATTTGGGGAAACACGGACATATTAAAGTTCTTTATCTCTGACTCAGCTCTAAACAACCTCTGACTCTCATACTCATTCACTTTCTGCCATGCCTGGATATTCAGCAGCGTGACAAAATTAGCATATGACTGGCTCAATGTTTGGGTGAGTTTGTTCTCACAAAGACTGCCAAAGCACAGGTCAGCGTCTCTCATTCACTTCAATGAAAAGCTGAAGGGCAAACAGAACTCCCAAAATGAAATGTATCCAGACTTTCACTTGAGTCTGAGTGAGTCCTCCTCTTGGATCTCCATGAGTACCATAAATACTTATTATAAATGCAGCAACAAGCTTTAATGATTCATTGCCTTTAGCTACTTATTGATAGTGTGTTGATATTGATATTGTGCTGTACACCAAAGCATGTATATGTCCAAGTGCCACCGTGCCCTTATGTATGTATATATTGTTGTTGACAGAGAGCGCGGGTGGCTCCGGGCTGCAGTCTGGCAGTTGTATACTGAAGCATGGCGTCATCACCATCACTCTGCAGGCTCCTCGCTGCACTACATACCCCGCAGGGCAGTGCTCTACTGCCCTGGCAATGATGAGCGAAAATTGAAGAAACTAGCCTCGCTGGATGTCGACTGTGCTGTGTTGGACTGTGAGGATGGTGTAGCCATCAGCAAAAAGGTACATAAGTACAAAGATGCACGCTTATAAATGAAATTCAGCTTTGTATTAACAGGATAGCAGGGAACCCACAAACACTCCCATAGCTGTGGGATCCTGGATATATTTTAATTCCCATATCCCTCTATCAGACAGTTGCTTGGTCTTAATCACTGAAAGGAAAACTGCCTAAGTGAGATGTTTACAACAAGCACATTTCACCCCATTATGATAGTATAAAGACAGTGCCCCCCCCCCACCCCACCCCCCCCCCATCAGAGTCATTTAAAACAAGGTGACCATGTCCCACTGGGTAAGCAGTGGGAAAGCACCAGATGCAGCAGGTTAAAAGCATTCTCCTCCTGCCCACACTACCTTCTCATTGGCCCTGCTGAACTGCCCATGAAATTGTGATTGGAGAGCGGGATAAAGAAGGGGCCCGGGCAAAAAGTTAACTAACAAAGGTTTTTAAGTCATGATAATAAAGATGATTGATATGGCTGGAGGCTGTTCCTGTAGCAGACAAAGACAATAAGATGATGGCCTGTGTGACTGACAGCTAAAACTGTGACCCGGCGATGGTGTTGGTGGATGTAAAAAGGTTCTGTCTGTATTGTGTGATTAAAGGGAATGCAGAGAGGAATGCAGCACTGAAGGAGCCATTCAGAGCTTGTGAAGAGCTCAGATGCTAGACTTGTGCACTGTCAGCATCTAACCCGTCTTCCTCGTGTTTAAGCAGAAGTGTTTCGCTCTAGCTAATTCTTTTCAGCAACTCACTCATTTCACCTACAACACGAGTTGAATTTGCAGGTAACAATTGCAGATTCAGAATTTTTTTTTCTTCTCATTTTCAAAAGGTCTTTTCCGTGTTAGCTGCTGCTGCTGGGTTGTGCGTATAGCCTCAGTATGTGCTGGTTAAAAAATAAAGGGAAAATGTACATAGCTAGATAGATATTTCCATTTATTCAAAATGCAGAGTGATGTCCCCCAGCAGGCATACCACTCTATCTTCCACTAGTAACACTCTGAGTAATGCACATGAAAATACCAATACATTAAATTCTGGAAAATACTATTGTCCCTCAGTAGTTCCCCGCCTAATAATCCCATTCTCTGATCTAGACATGTCTGCCCTACACTCCAAAGCAAAACATAGCCTCAGAACAGATTTGAGCTTTTGACACTTTTTGGCACGTTGGCTTTCGGCACAGTGTGGAAAAAGTCTTGTAGCCTATTATGTGTTTGGTAGGTCATGCTGTGTAATATAAAAATTAGTAATATACTCAATAACAAAATGCACCTTCCCTACTGGCACCCTTTCTTCACTTTCCACACTCTTGGCGTCTTTCTCCACTGTGGCAATTGGAAATCCATGGGGGATGTTGTGTAGTTATACCTTCCCTTAAGATGATATTTTTTCCTTTTGGATGAACAGTACGTGTGTGTGTGTGTGTGTGTGTGTGTGTGTGTGTGTCTAAGTATAGGTTTCTTGGAATACCGCATTGTTTTGGATATAAATTTCTATGTGGAAATGAGTTGGGTATAAAAAAAATTTTAGTTTTCACTGTGTTTCCAAAAATATTTTTCCAATTGTTATTTTTATTACGTAGATTGGAGGATATTTACCAAGATTTTTTTTTTTTACCCTTTAAAGCAACGAAACCATCAAAACCGCACTGACAGAATATTGCGTTTTTAGTCTAGCGTTATTTATTTTCAGAAGTTCCTGTGGAGAGAAGCAAAATACGTGAGGAAATGAATATTGATTTAATTTTTTGCATTTATTGTTGTTGAGAAATTAAACAACTAGTTAAATAAGATGTAAAAACTTGCCAAGAGGTGTTACATGCTTCAGAGGAGATGCATTTCTAATGAAGCACTTCTAATTGATACCTGCTGCCTCCAGAGGCTGTGTAATGGCTCATATTTGATGCTTTATAGCCATACCAAGACCCAAAGCATACTTTTATGCTTTTAGGATTATTTTTATTCAGTTATGCACACATAAGTCCAATAACTGTTTATTGGTCTCTCGGTGCTGCTAAAGCTCAGATGAATTACCTGACAGCTCTGTGCGTGAACACACTTTGAGTCTTGATAGAGAACCGATGCTGCTCTTTTTGATGGACATTGTGTGGACACTGTGTAATGCGCACACACAGGTTACAGTTCAGTAGAATGAAAGTCCAACGCACCACTAAAAAACATTAAATAACTTCAAAGGAACTTTCCATTTAGTGCCAAAAAAATATAGCCTGTTACTTTTTTTCTTCCACGTTTTCCTGCTTTTATGTGCTTCTCCTTGCAGCTAGTGGCTCACAGTAAGTTTTAGTCAAGTACCTACATTAAAATTGTAGCCTATTTTTGATGAGATCTGGCCCATACTTAGTTTTAGGATGCATTTATTGGAAGTCGCTCTGCCAAAAGCGTCTGCAGAGTAAATGCAACTTATTCAAATCAGATGCAGATGTTGCTGGACACGCTTGCATCTTACTGCCTAAGTAAATACCAAGCTGGATTGAATAATGCGCTGACACAGTTGTGTACTTACTGAGCAGTAATTTGCAGGAAGCTTTGTAAGCATACCCCAAAAATATTATCCTTAACCTGTCGTTTATTAAGTCAATTTAAGCTTTGCGTTAGGACCAACTGATCTATAAATGCATGAGAGCGTTGGCTATTACAATGTGTCTGCTGACAATTTCAACATAGTATACCCTAGAAGCGATTATCTTCACCATGACAACTGCACAGTCTGCACTGTGGGTTTGCCAAGGCATGCCGCAACAATGTCCTAAAGTCTCGTAATGCATATCTAATGGGAGCAAAGCAAAGACTGAGCTTGCTAAATGCCGTTCTGCACCACTGTTTTGGTGACTGTAACGATGGTGAAATGACGAGTGTAGTTACTGAGCACCACCACCGCATTCCTATTATGTGTTCATTAATGTATTCTTTTCATTATCTTTCACCTTCACCTTAAAACAGGAAAGGATGTTCATGACAAAAAGGTACGTGATGAAGGTCAGTCTGCCCCCTCCCCTTTTAAATTGGGAGCGCTGGCTTTAATTGCCTGCCACTTTGACTCTAAAAATGTCTGCACTCCATCTTGGCAGTAATGCTGGCAGCTTAAGAGGTAGGGAGAAAAGAAAGGGAGTAAAGGGTAGGAGCCACCCAGAGCTTGCTAACTGTCGCCACGGACCCAGAGGGGAGAGAAGGAGGAGGTGAGAGGGGAGGGAAGACAAGGCTGACTGCTCTAACACTCTTACACATATCATCATATCTGTATGATCAGTGGGGTGGAGGAAAAGGGAGGGCAGGTTGAAACCCTGGAGCGGAACTGACGGCTACACCTGTCCTCTCTCCTCCCCTCTCTCTCGCCGTCTTGTTCTTTTCTGTCCCCCGCTCTCGCTCGTCTCCCCTCTCCGGGGTCTGCAGGGTTAAGATTGTTTATGTCTCTCTCCCCCCATGTTCTGTCTCTGTCTCTTAGTGCCCTTTGGTCCAGTATTCCTCCTGGTGTTTCTCTTTCTCCCTCTCTTTTCCCCACATGGGTCCCTCCATCCTCCATGACTCCCCCCTGCCTCCCTGCCGCAGAGATTCTCTCCTAATCCCTGGAAGTTTGGAACTAATGAACTAACTGCTGAGCCGCTGCCACGGAGCTTGGTCCCAAACTATACTGTACTTCACACTCGATTTCCTCTCCAGATGGCATAGTGGCGCGGCCGACACAACAGGGAGCACCTCTCACACACCAGCACGCGCCTGTAAATGCACACAAGACCAGCAGAATACAAACATGCACACATGCGTATGTGTGTACACGTAGTCATATACGGACATTCACACACACAAATACACGCCGATAAACACATACACAGATTGTTACAGTTGGTGTCCCACTGTACACCAGTGTCCTGCATTCATTTCAGTATGTTACTGAACCAGGAACAGTTGTTGGGGCTTGAAAGGAGGTAATTCACTGTTCATTTTGAAAGTACAAGACCAGTGTGAACAGTCCCAGATTGTAAATGAGTGCAGAGGTGTGATTACAACCATATACTTTACCTTTGGTTTTGCTTTAGTACACTTCCTCTTACAAAAAGATGCAAAAATACTAAATTACTATGAAATGATCTTTGCTCTTTCATGTATAATTTAAGTCTTTGTGACTTAGGAACTGATGTGTAAGTGTACATGGCAGCATTTATTTCATAATATATAGCGCTAAGCCAGATCTTTTTCTTTTTTCAGTAATACCAATTTCCACTGGTCTTGGTGCTTCCAGTGAGAGCAGTTGAATGACACATCGTGGAGTGGATATCATCATTATAGCAGTATATTACCTTTATCTCGCTGTCAGTCAATGTAATGTATGAGCTATGGTCTGTGCATGAACTGTGTCTGACACCAGAGACTTGCAACTTAACATAAATTATGCAGCCAACTGTCAACTGATACATGACCTCAGTTCACTGCTTGCAGTGTTTTTTCAGAGGACACTCAAAGGCCCGCTCCCCGTTTAAGTGGATTCAAATGAATAAACTCTTGACAGAAAGTGCTCCGGGGGAATAATGTGAACCGGTAGAATTATGAATGCTATTTAGTGTGTATTATACAGCGTGTGACCGCATGTGCATTTCCCTCTAGGTGTGCTTGTGCATGTGCTCTACATCTTAGAAGACTCCAGAGACTTGAGAGAAACTCCCAGTCAGCCTGCCAAAACTCACAACTGGGATGTAATGCGCTCAGCCAGAAAGTAGACCCTGCCCTGGTCACATGAGAAGGAGCATCCAGTCCAAACCTGACTGACTGTTTGCAGAGTGTGTGTGTTTTAAGTGTCATTCGTCAGAAATCAGTTGGTCTGTTTCAGGGGGAGTACCATAGGCAACCGAGTGGTCAGGAGCAGAGGGGAGTAATGATGCAGTGATCCACTGCATAGAAATATAGATATATTTCTTGCAGTTATAAGAATGTTTTTCTGAAAGAAGTTGTCGACTGTATGTATTTGAATATATTTTTAACTTTTGAAACCCATTTATGCTGCACCCTTAGTGGATTGAGAGCGAGGACTAAAGCTGAGCAACGCACTGGAAAATGCTGAGATGGAGAACAGAGAGGACCTCTCTGCCTCCCATTATCCTGTTACACTCTTGTGTTTTCACTGGCTTACGCCACTCTGTGCTACGTGGCTTGCGCAACCCACCCAGTGCTTAGAAAGTAACCCAGTATGAATAGTGTTGATGGAGAGGAGTGCAAGGCGATGAAAACACTGAAGAATGGGAGGAGGAGAGGGATGGAGCATGAGATGGCAAGAGACCATAGCTCTTATTTCACAAGAGATTTATTTCATTTTAATTTTGTGTTTAAGTAAAGGGAAAAAGAACTTGGCTGGCTGTTTGAAAAGTTTTCAAATGTTTTTCTAATAAGTACTACCTAGTACTGGTAAAATAAAATACTGGTACACCAACACCAAAACTTGAAAAAGTTTGTTTCTCTAAATCATATTCATAAAAACTTGAACATAAAAACTGAAAAGACTGTTTTTCTTTTTTTAAGTGAAAATGTAAAACTGTGTAAAAATGGCAATATAAGTTTGATACATCTGGTCCTTTAAAAAAAATGGAAAAAGCAAACCTAACTAAATGGTATAGCAATAACTTTATAAAAAAAGTACATTTCCACTGTTTAACAGTACAGACTAAGTGGTTAAAACAGACTATGTGATGTACATCTTAAATTAATATTGTATGTTTTTAATATATAGTTCTCCAATTCTTAAACATTTTTTTTCTATTTGCTTTATTTTATCTATTTTTGAGCAGATACTAAAATATAGTGCGTGTAGATGAAAATGCATATTGTAAGATATTTTAAATGCTTGTGGAATCATGTAGTAAGAACATAAACACGAGTGAACGCTTCACAGCCAACTGTAAAAATACAAAAAGTACACAAAGTTTTCATTTTGTCCATGTACAGTTGTGGTTTTTTTTTTTTCCTTGTGGGCACGATTATGCAAAAGTTGCAATGCCAAATTTTGTGAAACCTGGCAGACAGGATGAGCATGGGCGAAAGGAGACTAATAAATTTGGTTGTGGATCCTGATTACTTTTCTTAAAACTGTGAGTCAATGGCCTAACTCTATTTTCAGAGTGCCCTTTTTGATGCTGATGTAATATGTAACAGTGCAACAGAGGAATTTCTGCTGAACATCTTTTGGAAATGATGTTCACTTCTAACTTATGTTTAGGAGTTACTTAATTCAGCTAGTGTTTTAAGTGCAGTTTAGATGCAGTCGTGACGTGTCACGGCAGTGGCAGATGTCTATATGCATTGAACTGAACTGCAGTTAAACTGCACATGAACTTTAGTGAAGCTCTTCACGAGCAGCTTGCAGAGAAATGAACGCGTTTTAATCATGATTGCTACTGGCTCACGATAGCAGAAGACACTGGGTCAGTATCTGTACTGTGCAGCCTGGATGAGTGTCTACCTTAAAACAGAAACCGAAAATGATTGCGTTTAATTCTGATTCATGCTTGAATCTCAGCAGGAAATGAATTATAGTTCTGTTTGCAATGTTCAGAGCATACAACACACAGATTACACCAAAGTGGTGCATTGAATGTACCTTCCTCATTTTCTTACCCTGTTTCTTTTTAACTGTCCATGTGTCCACTCCAGTTTCTTAACTTCTTATCCAATTCATTGTTGTGGGAGGGCTGGTGCCTATCCCAGCTGCCACTGGACAGAAGGACCAAGGTTGGGTGCACCCTGGACAGGTCGCCAGTCTATCGCAGGGATAACGCAGAGAGATAGACAACCATTCATGCTCACATTCCCATCTACGGTCAATTTAGATCAAGAGAGACACTAATTAACCTAACTTGTGGGAGGAAACCAGAGTATCTGGAGAGAAAGAAGCCACACAAGCACAGGGAGAACATGCAAACTTCACATAGAGACTTTTGTTGGTCATTGGGTTCAAACCAGGAACCGTCTTGCTGTTCGGCAACAGTACTACCAACCAGACGCCGCTCCATGAGTATCATTTATTGTAACTGTCACTACAGACGCATAATAAATAAAAATAAATTGCACAGAAGAAGAACTCTGTTAAACACACTGAATCCTAACAAAGACACCAAACTACACTGAGTAGATGAGTACATCCAAAAAAAAAAAAAAAAAAAATTTAATAAAGATAATAAAACTGAAAAGGTGAGCTTTGACTGTTTGTCTTGAGTTTGGCCTTTTTTGCCAAGTTGTCAGTGCACTCTGGGAGAGACTTCCAGCAGGTGAGGCAGCGGTGCACTACACCACCTTGAACAGAGTGTGTTTATCTATGTGGAGGTAGAAGGAGGGTGGCCACTTGTGGGTGGAGTTTATGAGTGAATATAATAAATTTGAATCCAATACATTGTGCCAGGGATTCATTAAAGGTTCTGGAAGACTGGGGCTTACTGAGGATTTTGGATGATGCACCATAAATATGATAATGTAAAAATTAAATCTGCATGTAATGAATGCATGGATGAGAGGTTTAAGTCTGTAGTATTAAACCAGCTGATAAGCAGTAAAACATTCACTGGTGGGTGGATATAGAGAAGAAAAAAGCATTGCTCATGACAAACGCTTGGAAATGCAGAGAATATTCTATAAGTGTATATATATTATGAAGGATTATTGTAGCAATATGAAAAAAATACCCTTCAGGTGTATCAAAGTGTTCTTTTGAGCCACTCCTTACCCCTGAGATTTTTGTCCCTGTGCCGCCGCCTCTCCTGATCCCGGGTGACCTTTTGGCCTCTGCATGGGACAAACCTCCAAGCAGTGTTTAGTAGAGAGAACACGTTCCAATAGAAGTACACACATATACGCACACAGTTCTTATATTATAGATAACTAATCAAACTCTAGTGATTTTTGTTTGTTTATTTTACTTGGTTGTTATTCAGATGTTCATCCTAAACTTTGCTGTGGTCCTGCTTTTGTCCTTCATCTTTGGCAAGATGGATAATTCTTCTAAACCGTAGACACTGAGCTGAATCTCTCAAAGAACTGCAAGCACTGCTGAGAGTTTTTGTCGGGGAAAGACACTCGTTTAGGAGGATGGGTCCTTCTGTAGTTGCAACAAGCACTGAAGTTGTTGTGATCACCATGAATTTGGCAGTCTCCCAACTCAACATGACAGCATTGCGGGAAATGCAGACTAAGTCCATCTTGGATGTATGAAACTGAACTACATTTGTGATTTGTTGAGGAGCTGCCAGCGCTTATTGGAAGTTTCTGTCTAGTCTAAGCTTATCCTCTGTTGGCTTGGTCTGTGGCATTGACCTGAGAACAGACAAAGGCAAAAAGAAAACCACCTGCTCAATATTGTATAGCCACCCTTCAGCCCCCATCTCATGGATGCTCGATTGGATTGGAGTGCAGTGAGCTACTTTTTTTTATTTATAAAAATGTTTGCTGAGGTATCAAATCAATATACCTTCTTCTTTTTTTTGCCACCAGAGAAGCCTTTTCAGTCCTTGAAGCAATGCTGGTGTGAGGTCTAGATCTAGATTTTTAATAGACCATAAATAGAAAGGATTAAACTCACCGATACGCAAAAACTGGCACCCTGTACTATGTTTAGAAGGGACTGGAGGAATTTTAATATTTTGTACAAAAGATGTACATACTGTGGATTTCAGCTTGTAATGAACTATAACCAAAGATTTTTAATGAGCTCTTTTCATGGATAATTAAAGTGTGTGATAACTAGCTGTTTTTCACCTCATGCTGTCAGCTTTGACCATCAATGACAAGCAGGTTTCACGATTTACAAATTTCTCCTCCTCTTTCCTGCTAGTTATGTCTTGTTGTCTGCGCTGACAGTATAACAGATAACACAGTGCGCCTCCGACTGACAGAGTGAAGGCCTGAATCTCCTTCTGCTACGTCTCAGTTATCCGCGTAGCCTGAATTAGTCAGTCATCTCACTCCCACTTTATAGAGTGCAGCATGTCACTTGTCAAAACGCATCCGCGATAACTTGAAGCCTTGCGAAAACACGCATGCACACGCACACACTCGAGCATGCACGTGCACTTGCACACACACACACACACACACAATCTGGCACACGCTTACTAACAAAGGCAGATGAACAAGTGCGTACAGTTGCACTTGAGGCTGGCAGGCTTCACCTGCGAGAGTCTACAGCTCATTTTAAATGGCATCACGAGTTACACAGCAGGGTGCAAAACACCCGATCTTAAAAGGTAGTAAAAAAAAAAGGGGTAAAAAAAGAGGGAAAAACAACTACACGCATTGTGACTCATGATCTTGCACTCTTCTCACATGAATCCCTATATCCACTTTCAGGCTAAAGATACAGCACTCTGCTGTTTGAAGGCAATGTGTAAATGATAAAAGTGGGATGTACATACAAGCTGTGTTTGTGAATGCAGATGCACAGCTGTGAGCAGATTTTAGAATGACACTGGCTTTTTAATGGTGAAAATTATCCTAATTTATGCCATTTTCGTTTCTTTCTGTTTGCCATAATGATATTGTATAACAAAATGTTATCAGAAAAAAAATTATTCCAGCTCAATTTATGCCCTTTTTTTTTTTAAGAGCAGATTTCATGCCACATATCCTCATTATATATCCACCGTAATTATGCCTCTACTGAGAAATAATTCAAATTGAAGGGACAGACTGTGTGTACATGTGTACATCTATAGACTGTCCAGAGGCGGTGTTTGACATTGCTTGTTTCAAGCAGCATGGCAGAAGGGCTGGACATTCATGATCTGATGCTGGAGAGGAAGTTGGTCCTGCTGTGGACTGTACATACACCGGTCTGGATGCTGTAGTCTGATGTGGTGTCTACAAGGCAGTAACCATGCTGTGTCACATATATATAGCACTCTGTAGGATTCTGAGTGTCAAGGCTCAGGCTGTGTGTTAAGAAGCTGCCCTCGCTCTCCTGGAAGGTCAGCCTCTCTGCACTTGAAAAGCTTCTCATGTGCATCTTTGCGTTCAGCGGCCCTGCCTGCCTGGGTGACTGCTTGCAAGCTTGCCTGCCTGTGCATCAGCCTCTAATGATGAGGATGATGGAGGGAATCAAAGACGAGATGGCGCTGACGTTGGGGCGAGCGCTCTGTAGGACACCAGGTGATTGGGGAGGGAGCTTTGAAGCAACTTGTTGGATGGCTGTCCATTAATGTAAAATATCTTCTTTTCAAAGGGCTTTATTCAAGCTCGGAGTAGCGGCGCCCATAGGGGTCAAGGTGTCTGGCAGAATAATCTCTCTCTCACTTTAGGCAGAAAAGGAGATAAAAAGAAAGGATAGTGAATAGTGACCTGGGGCCTCATTTATAAAAATGTTGGAACTTAGTTGTGAGATCATTCTGGATAGTGTGCTTGCAATCGATTCATAAGAGAAGCTGAGCATTAAATAAAGGTGCTTCAGCAGGTTCTAAGAATGTCATTTGCTTTTTAACATCTGTTAGCTATACATCACAAATCAACTTAAACTGAGCCAGTGCTGCTGCCTCACAGCAAGCAGGTCTTGGGTTCGAATCCACCATCCGCCCGGAGACTTTTTGTGTGGAGCTTGTATGTTCTCCCCGTGTCTGCGTGGTTTCTCATCAGGTACTCCGACCAGAGACATGCAGTTAGAGGGGTTAGGCTAATCGGTGATTCTAAATTGCCCATAGGTGTGAATGTGAGTGTGAATGGTTGTCTGTCTGTCTGCGTTAGCCCTGCGACAGATTGGCGAGCTGTCTCTCGGCCCTGGGCAGCTGTAATAGGCGCCCGAGTGCCTCTACCAAACCAGCAGAATAATAATTTCTTCAGGTTTAAATTTTGCTCATAGCAATATAATTTCTATTTAGAAATCACAGCTTATACATTGTTTCTGCTTCAATCATTCGTAAGATGAAATTTTCTAAATGAGATCCCTGCTGATCTCCTTGGCTATTTCTACTGTTGTGGCTTCAGAAAAGAGAAAACAGAAGAAAAGAACTGGAGTTTGTTCTTTTCATGAGTGATTTGTGGTTACATTAAAAAGAATTTTATACGTGCAGGCCGCCAGTCTATCAGGTTGAGTTTCGAGAAGGATGTCGGCGTTTTCCTGTCTCTGATCTGAGAACGTTATAACCACGCTTTTTTTTTTTTAATCGTTTCTGGATATCTATTTATTTAATTTGGTCAGGGATCAATGTGACTCCTGGCACATAAAACAGCCAGCAGTTCTCACAGATCAATTTTCTTCAGTCACCGTGAACTGCGCAGGGACAGACAGAATCTTACCCACCAAGTAGCAGGTTTATGAATAGTGAGTTATGGCTGCGTAAATCGCCTCCATCCGTTTCAAGTTACCGTGATAGAGTAGCGGGTCGTTCTTGGCTTATGAGAGCGGCAGTAAGAAAGAAGGAGAGAGCAAAATTTGAGTAAGAGTCAAAGATCACAGTGCTCTCATCATATGGTGTGACAATCCCTCTTGTCTCTCTCAGTGAGGCAAAGGGGAGACAAAGATGACACAAAGCAGCTCAGCCTGCTCATGAACCCTATTAAATCCACGCAAATCTTTGATATGTACTCTGATACTGTATTTTATTGACGCTGGGAGGGTGTTTGCGATATCAAATACAGTTCTGCATTCCAGGAGATCAGAGCTAGGACTATTTAGTCCTGTGACCCTTGAGAGGTCCCCCTAAGCTCATACAACTGAACCTAGGTTGACTCTAGTCCGCTTTAGTTTTTACAAGAGTTTGTGATATATGGGCTCTCCATGTTACGTCTGTCTATATGTTCTCATTTATGCACACGCTTCAGTCATCAGTCTACTAATTTTCACCCTGTTAAAATATGCTACTCTGATGGCCTGCTTGATGCAGGGTGTTCCATCGCGTGGCATCATGTCACGTGTGCCGCCGTTTTTCAGTGCAGCATTTGAATTGCTTGCATTTCATTTCACGAATTCACATCTCGGAACATTTTTGTGGTTCAGCCAGCAATTGGCATCAGGTTGAGTGGTTATTTCTGAACTTTTTTTTTTAGTAATCTTTGAATCAGGAGAAAAATCCCAATATGAGAATCCCCAAACACACACACACACGCACACACACAAGCACTCAAAGGCTCCAGCCTCTGATCTGAGCTGACAACTCCTAAGCCACCGTTTCCTCATGCTGCTTAACTCAGACCACATTTCTCCCACTGAGCCTCTCTCCTCTCCCTAGTCGGGCTTCTCTCCCCATTCCATCCATCTTTCTCTCCATTCCTGTAGCCAGCATCTGGTTTGAATATAGCAGTGTGTGCTACTGTGTTACCAATAGAAGTAGGGAGTGTAGGCTTCTCTTTGATTTTTCCATCCTCCTCTTCTCTCTTCCTGCTCAGCTTCTACAATGCCTGCGCTAACAGAACAAAGCTGAGTATGCAGCTTCTGTTCTGACACACTGGATACAGATGCACTACAGAGGAGACCGAGCGTAGATGGATGTTATTTTAGTTTTGTATTTTAAATGCACTGAGGTTTCATTTTGATGTTGTTAATTTCAGATTTGTGTGCTTTGGCACTTGAATCACGCAGTTTGTGTTCATAATGCAAGGTTTAGTGTCACGCTCATCCCAGTGTCCAAATTCATTTATGTAGTGACATTTCCTTGATGAAAATTACTCTTTTATTTGCACTTTAGTACAATATTTTTTAATAATTTTGCCAAATAGAATATATGTTGAACTGAGGAAAATTATGTCAACTCCCCAATGATTTTCAGATGCACAGAGTAGTGTTTGTCCTCTAGTAAACAGTTTTTGAATGAGTACACGCTTCCATTGTTTATTTTAAAAAGACTATATGCTGCACATTAAAATAATCAGCGTCTCTTTCTTTGTTTCTTCCTTCTGTTTTGTAGACAGAAGCCAGAGAGACCATTCCCAGGATGTTAGCGGAACTGGACCTGGGCCGGACAGAGAAGTGTGTGAGGGTGAACTCGGTGTCTAGTGGCTTGGCTGAGGCTGACCTGCAGGTAATTCTGCAGGCCAAGGTTCTCCCTCCTGCCATCATGTTGCCCAAAGTGGAGGACACGCAGGAGGTGCAGTGGGTGAGCTACAAATCACAGTCCATCTTCAAACATCTTTCAAAATAAAATTAGCCTCAAAGTAGTAAGCCAAGTTTTTTTTTCCCCAGAATCTTTTGTTAAAAAAAGAAAAAACTGAACTAAACAACAACAACAAAACAACTAAGCCTAAAATTCCCATTGCATTTCTTTCTTTGAGCTCTGGCGGTCTTTTAAAAGGCGCTGGTGCTCTTACACAAACTCATGAAGTAAGAAGAAACCTCGGGAATCTTCAAAGCAGTCATAACAAACTTTCCCGTTTCCAAGTAAAAGAGGGAATCGATCCCTGTCAGGGACAGACGGAGTGTTTTTGTTGGCTGCTGCTCAAGAAACAGATGACATTTCTTCGGTTTAACTTCAGAAGCCCGATAACTTTCTGTAACAGCGCAATGGTGCCTTCTGCCTCTGGTGAACTGACGGAGGACTGCTGTGAACAGTGTCCTGTTGTGCCTAAGAACTGATTTAATCAAATGTAATACCCCATAGCCGGTCCAGAATGCCTCAGATTCATGGCTTTCTCTTATTCTTACACACCTTTGTAATGTAGCATGTTGCAAATGGTTACACGTGCAAACTTAAAAACAAAGGTTATCTAGGTGGTTGTTCGGGTTTGAAGCGCTCATAAACTGATGACAGATATTTAAAAAAAACAAAAACATTTATTCTCTTTCAAAGCTTGCAGACAAATGTTTTAAATAATTGTCTGCTATGTTATTTGCAGTCTTTGTTTGCATAGATTTTAATTTATTCACACTAAGTGGACTGATGCAGTTGTTTAATAGATGGTTTCCTGGTCCCTGCTTTATAGAAAGCCAAGACCAGGAAAACAGAGGTACAGATGTCAGGCCCTAAAAAGTCAGCAGACACGGACATCATTAATGCAGACCTGTATGATCAGCTCCAGCCACGTGTCGGGGAAACACACTCACTACCAGGCTCACTCCTTCTTGTTTACATCTACATTATTTACTGAACTTCAGTTTATCAAAACAAAACAAAAAAAAACATGTTGCTTGAACATGGGACAGTTCCATAAGCAAGTGGTTTAAAGTGCGTGATATACCTTTTAAAATAACATTTTCACTGCTGTATCCAGCGACGTGGATTCAGAGCAGTTTTTGTTGAAACAAGCGGGACCCATTGAGCTGTGTTTCAAGGAGAGGTAATCGGTAATGAGAGGTGTGTGTCTAGTCTCTCTCTCTCTTTTATTTTTTATTTTTGCCTCTGTGTTGTTATATACATGCACGCACACATATATACATTTATGCTCATGGTCTGAGGGAAGGAGCAGGAAGTTTTTAACTAGTGGCTTTAATTAGAACGTGTCTATTTCCTGCTGCCCTTTCTTTCTTGCAAGTATAATTGCTGACAGGTGTTCACTAATTCTCTCCCCCAGCTCCTTTCTCCCTCGGCTACTTTTCTTCACTCAAGAAAGTCATTTTTTTTTTTCTTTACTTTTTTTTTTAAACCATCCACTGGTACTGTTGTTATAATGCTGTCACTCAGCCAGTGTTGTGAAAGCTTTCAGTACGGATAATTGCCTGTTTACGTGTTACGTGTTTTTTTTTTTTAATGCAAAAAACTTGTTTGTCCATTGTACGCCGAATTAACTCAGTCCTTTATATTTGGTACTGTTTCCCTTGAGAGTTAAGCCTGTGGGTACCCTGTCGGTTTTTGCATTTGATTTATTTGTCAGTATGATTTGGCATCAGTGGGTGCATGTGTACTCTTAGACAAAGTCAACTTGGTGGCGCTCCATGGGACCTACTCGCTGAAGCTTCATCCCTAAATTGGGAACTTTTTCACTGTCCCTCCGCTTTGTACTTTTCTGTGCGTCTGTGTGTGCGTTCATGTTTCCTGTGTTGTAAACAAGTGTCTGATTTTCCCCACTCTTGGATGGCAGCGCAGTAAATCCCTCACTTGTTTATTTTTCTCCCTTTTTTATTGATATTAGCTCAGGAACCTCCAGACTGATTTGTCGCTAAAAGATGGACTTGCTTGTTTCTCTTTGTGTGGAAATCTTTTCCTCTGTCCTTCTCCTCTCCTCCGGCCCTTGTGTGACTGACAGGCCTTATTGGGCTATAACAGGCGTAACTCCCTCCTTTGTTTGAATACAATTCTCACAAAGATTTTGGAGCCGTGTGCATTCTTTGCCCACCACACTATTTGGTGTGCACTGGGACCAAAAAGAATCGCACCCTGTCCCGCTCCTCCTCCTCTACTCCTCCTCCCGTCCCCTCCCCTCATCCCTTTCTGCACTTCCCCTCTGTGAAATGAACACTTCAGCTGGCCGGAAACATTTAATCTGGCCCCCTTTTGAAGAAAATTAATTGAAACTTGTCCCACTATAGCCTCCTTTCTCTAGCTCTATGTCCCCCTCCTTCTCTTTTCATGATTGGGTAGTGAAATTGTCCGAGGCCTTGTTTGTAGCATGGCTTTGAATGGAGAGAAGAGGTGTTATTTCTTCTTTTAACATTTTCTTTTTTTTTATTGGAATAACATTTTATAAAAGTCCTAGTTTTGAGAGCCATTGACAGCAAATGGTTGCCATACCAATCCGAATACCAGTGAAAAGGGGCTCCAGTACCTCTTGTGCACTGCAAATCAGACCCTCAAAGTGTATAATAGCTGGAGAGGAGAATGCAGCAGAAGGACAGAAACATGTAATCAGAAAGGCTCGAAGGCTTTTCAGCCAGCGGTGGCTGCGTGGAGCTGTCATTTATTTCCCTTTGGCAGAAACCAAACAGTCCACTCAGCTCCGCCGCAGCCTTGTTAGGGTTTGCATGGCACAGCGTTTTGGTGGTAATCTCCGTGTGTAATATCAGATAGGTTTCCCCACAACAGGCCGTATCTATCTAGTTTCCTCTGTCACAGAAATAGGTTTATCTACACCCTCTTTTCACACTCCCTCTCGGACCCCCGCACCCCTTCCTGTGTTTGTGAAGGGGGGGTGGGGGTGGGGGGGGGGGGGCATATTATGCTAAGCCCCCAGCGTTAGTTTTTATGTTGCCATAGCAACCTTGCTCCCACAGGGTTGTGACCTCAGATGATTACAGTACAAAGCCTATTGGGTCTTGAAAACCTCTTTGAAGATGAAAAGACTTTGATGGTTTGTATTTATG
>VUQJ01022674.1:26298-39446 GCA_015108635.1 Andinoacara biseriatus | reverse complement strand
CCCTTGCGGGGCCCCCCCCCCCCCCCCCCCCCTCCATTCTACAGACAACAGCTCTACAGTCTGAGCTATCCTCCTCTGAGCTCCCTCCCCATCCAGCCTCAAATCCTGCAGCAGCAGCCTCGAGACGATCCACTCTGTCCTCAACTCGGTATCTTCAGCATAGCACAGTTACACATTGAAGGGGACCCCCACCCCCACACACAGGCAAACAGATAGAGAAGCCACTATATTTTTAGAGATAAGACAGTACATATGTTTGCTGCCTTACTCCCACTTCACCTTCTCTTGTCTTCATATCCGCTGTGGCAGTTCCTCCTTTAAGCATTTAACTTTTTCTCAACAAAAGAATTGGGGAAAAAAAAAAATCCTCCGATATCCTCCCCCATCCTGTGCAGTGTCCGGCCTCAGTTGTGAAAACGACGTGTTTCCAGTGATGGTGCTGTGCGTTTGAGGAGAAAAGATGGGTTGATGTTTATGACTTGATTGTTCTGTGTGATTTGGTGACTGTGTCTCTTCTTCCATTTGACTTGCAAGGAAAAATTTAAACAAACTCAAATGTTACACTTTTTTCCATCCAGATCTCTACAGATTCAGGGTGTGGTGACGGGGAAATAAAAAACGAAAACACTAAAAAGCAGGAATACAGGCTGTGTGTTTTTTTTTGTTTTTTTTTTAACAGCTTTGTTATTGCTAACGGAGAAAAACCGAGGCATGCTAAAGTGTGTCTTTTACCATTTCTCAGATCATTAGACGACAGTAACAGGAAACTCGGGCAAATTAGTCGTTTTAAATCCATAAAGGACATAGCTGTAGGATGCAGTACCCGTTTTATGACGCAGTTACGTGATGTGACTGTTGATGTTTGATTGGCTGGAAGCTAAAGATGCTGACCTCCCTGTTTGTGTTCCTGTTTCTGAACAGTGCTCATAAAAACTCATCCAGTGTGTTTCTGCCAAACGCGTCCATCCTGTTGATATGGGAACACTATTGAAAGACATTAGTAGCCTTATTTAGTGGATTGTTAATTAAAACACATATTGAATGTTGCTTGATCAAGTGTTGAACAAATGAATGATGAGTTGAAGGAAATTTAAAATCTCCTTTCCCGGTTGATTGAATATCGGACCCCAGTTTGGTTCCCAAGCAAAAAGGCATGAATAACAGGATAGTGCGCTCAGTTAAAGCTTCATTTCTCCCTCTCTGTCACGGAAAGCTTTTGAGTCAGAATCTGTTTTCTATAGATTTTCTTTAAATTATATTGCCAGTGTTAATTAAAACAAACTTGCCTCAGCTGAAAGCCTTTTGTGGTCCTTTCTTTTTCGTGTGCGTGTTAGTTTAATTAGTCGGTTAATTGGAGTGGATTGAAGCAAATTCTCGTGCTCGCACAGACGCACCAAACTGACTAGTGTGGAGATTGGCGCCGACAGAGCCTGAAGCCCCGTTTGACCTTCAGCAAAGCAGTTCAGGAGCGACAGAAAAGCCTCTCACTGAAAAGAGGGCAAAAGTTGGAGGAAAATGACGGCACAGATCACCCATTGTGATGTTGGAGTCTTGTCTCAGTTTAAGATATGATTTCTAAGTAATGTTTGGTACTTTGATGCCAAGTCGCGAATAAAAAAAAAATGATCAGAAACTTTCGAGGTGGGAGCTGCACCCCCACATATGTCTTCTTGCTCCAAGAAAATTAAGTTTAAGAAAAGTGGATGAAACTGAAACCAGATGCACTTATAACATGGTGTCATTTTGTTAGAACACGCAGTAATTATAGATCTGTAACTGGGAAATTGGTAGATTTTTTTTCGTATCACTTAACACGAAACTTTGCCATGGTCCACTTGCTCCTGTTGCATAATCCCCCCACTGTACTGTACGGTCCTGTGCGCTCCTTGTGCCCCGGCGCTGCGGCCTGTCGCTTGTGCTCCATCACCTAGCCCCGCTCTCCCGGTCGGGGGTCGCGCTAACGAGCTCCTCCTTCTCGTTTTGGGGATTTACCCCGGGGCGCGCTGACCACTGGACACACCGAGGAGGCAAGTAGGATTACAGCCACGCAGCCGAATGAGCCTCGAGTTAACGAAGCCAGAAGATATGAGGCTTCTAAACTCGATGACAAAACAGCACAGAACCAGGCAAAGAGAAGACGATACTACTAACTGAAAATATGAATTCACTTACCCGGTGGTGCCAATTACGCACAGGAGATGCGCTGAACATTTCAGCAAGATAAATCGCAACAAAAGGTAAGAAGATGTTTGTTTGTTTTTTAAGTAAAATGCTTCAGCGATTAGCTTTAAGCATCAACTAAAACCTAAAGCTGTTTATTTATGCATTAGGCTGACTTTGAGATGACCAGAAAGTTTTTGTTTTTTGTTTTCATTAAGATAATTTTATCATGGTCTCTGGCTCACATGAATTTGTCCAACGTTCTTTCAAAACGGATTTAATGAAAGAATTCATCATTTCTTGTCAAACAGCTCTTGTTTTAGTCCAAAGACCTGCGGGCCTTCTGTCACTAATGACTGTCACATACACGGCCAGAGTTGCAAACGCTCGATTCTGTGGCTTCTCCAAGCTGCTCTGGGCCTGGAAAGGGAGCATCTACAAGGTGTTATATAAAGAATTCCTGGCTTTCTTCGCCATGTACACGGCCATCAGCATCACTTACAGGTGAGAAAGAAAGGACTGCTTCATCAGTGCTTTGATCCATTCATCAGTACTAAACTCTGGATAACTTTTACTTTTTTAGATTTTTCCTGTATGATGACCAGAAAAGGTATTTTGAAAAGCTGGCAATTTACTGCAATCACTATGCCAGTCTCATCCCCATGTCTTTTGTACTGGGTAAGATTTAAAGATGAACTTTTTGCAGTCTTCCAGGTCTGGATTCACTCTTATGTTTTACCTCTTGACGTTTGCATGTTTTCTACAGAAAATGGGCATAGCTTGCTAAATAGCGCAAGACTAATGTTTTATAGGCTTTTGTCAAGGATCCTCGGCTCTAGACCTTAAGACCCCGTTTGATGGGTTTGTAGCTTCTAGATTTCATATAATTGTATTTCATATATCTACTATAGATAATTGGTAGTTAGATTATGTACTTATGAGAATGAATTTTTAAAAAAGTTACTTTCAACATTTTAAGCCAAGTGATAATAGAGAGTTGACTGACATTTTCATTTTAAAGATGTTGGGTAACATTTGTATAGATTTTTAAAAGGGTTCCTCGAGGTTGAGTTATTTGTCTTTACCTTTGTTTGCATGCTTCTTTGTTTTTCTTTATGCATGTGAAACACCTGACTATGCAGTGGTTAAGTCAGGGTTGTCTCATACTGGTTCTCTATCAGGATCCGCTGGGCTTGAGAAGACAGTATGTGGAGGGTTGTGAAGTATTTGCCTTCTTCCTGATTTCTTATTTTTTGCACATTTGTCACACTTAAATGTTTCAGATCAATTTTAACATTAGGCAAAGATAACTCGAGTAAAGGCAAAATGCTGTTTTTAAATCAAGATTTCTTTTATTTTAAGGGGAAAAAAGCTTTTTTTTTCTCTTTTTTTTGCACAGCACTGTATCAGTAAACTCAAACCACCTTTTTTGCTCTGCTGGACATTCCTTAGGCCCCTTTATGGAATCAAGAGGATAGTATTTGATTTAATTTAAAAAAAAAAAGATCTTCCTGTTAGCTATTCTTTGCAGGTGTAAATTGTATCTGTTTGCAGGTTTCTATGTGACCCTGGTGGTGAACAGGTGGTGGAACCAGTACACCAGCATCCCGCTCCCTGACAGGCTCATGTGCGTGCTATCAGGGGGCCTCCAGGGAAGCGATGAGCGAGGCCGTCTGCTGAGACGCACCATGATGCGCTACGCCAGCCTGTCGGCCCTGCTCATCCTCCGCTCTGTCAGCACCGCTGTCTTTAAACGTTTCCCCACCATGGACCACGTGGTGGAGGCTGGTGAGAAGGATAGTTGAAGGTGGTGATGGTAGTGGTGGGGGTTTATTCTTAGCTGTCCATGTATAATAACCATTTTGTAGCCAGTGCACCACAATTCTTGCCTTTCTTTGACTGAAAACCTACATAAGAAATAAGTCCAGTTTTGGTCCGTGCAGGATTCATGACAAGAGATGAGCGAAAGAAGTTCGAAGGCCTCCACTCGCCGTATAACAAATACTGGATCCCCTGTGTTTGGTTCACAAACTTGGCTGCTGTGGCTCGCTGTGAGGGCAGAATCAAAGATGATCACACTCTCAAACTACTGCTGGAGGTGCAGCAGAACTGTAGTCGTGTTTTGGCAGATATTCAGGTTGAGATGTGTATTCACATGGACACAAAGACAGCAAGTTTCTTTATTTGTGTGCGAGCAGGAGCTGAATGCGTTCAGAGGGAAGTGCAGCATGCTGTTTCATTATGACATGATCAGTGTTCCCCTGGTGTACACTCAGGTAAGTCCTGACTATTGCACTGCTTTTCAACTATATTGACTCTTACATATAGCTTTAACTGATTCTTGATTTTGTTTCATGCATTAAAATTAATGATGGCTGGATTCCATTCTGCTGCTTGAGTTCTTGCTGGTATTTATTGTGCACTGGGGCTCGCTGTCAAACTGTCACAGCCGGCTGCAACAGCAGAACAGAGCAGCGCGGTCTTTATCTTGTTACTAACAGTTGCTTTTCCTACAATGACACGTTGAAAGCGCTGCAGGGGGAAAAAAAATGCCTGTTGCACGTTTCAATAACACTTCTTTGCTTTATTAGTGTTCATAAGCATGACCATAAAATTTAATGAATAGCTACACACCATCCGTCCCTCAGGTGGTGACTTTGGCAGTGTACAGTTTTTTCCTGGTCTGTCTAATTGGCCGCCAGTTCCTGGACCCCAGTCAAGGTTATCCGGGTCATGACCTTGACCTCTACGTGCCCATCTTCACCCTGCTGCAGTTCTTCTTCTATGCAGGCTGGCTCAAGGTCAGATTGAGGCTTACAACACATTTATTCACCTTTTGATTATTAACAAAAAAAAAACAAACATTTTTTGTTGTTGTTGATATTTTCTGTTTTGTTCTGAAGGTCGCAGAGCAGCTGATCAACCCCTTTGGAGAAGACGATGATGACTTTGAGACCAACTGGCTGATAGACAGAAACTTCCAGGTTTCTCACTATTGTCTCTTTTTCTGATCGTCTAACACTCAGTTTCTCAGGCAGGAACTTTGTGATACAACAAAGGAAATGTGAGGGCACATTATCAAATCCTGCTTCATCATTGGTTCTTATTCCTATCTATACCTCCATAATCTCAGCACTGCTATAATGACACTGTGGGAGTTATTAGAATCTCTAAGTGTTTGCAACCGGTGATCATCAGATAAAATTCATGCTTTTTTGTGCTTTTATGACATTAATTTTACCTCTATTTTTTCTTTTATTGTGTGCCTTTATTTTTATTTATCTGTGTGTGCATCTCTTTGCGTTCTGTAGGTGTCCATGATGGCTGTGGATGAGATGTATGGAGATCTGCCGATGATGGAGAGAGACCGTTACTGGAACGACTCCAATCCCCGACCACCTTACACCGCAGCCACTCTCTTTGTCCTGCGTAAACCCTCGTTCCAGGGGTCCACGTTTGACATGGCGTAAGTTTCACTTTGCTATACTTTCTCATTCTAAGTGTACTTCCTTTGTGAGTATGACACCTTCAATTGGATTCCCCCCTTGTGGGGGGAAAATCTTCGGTGGTGAAAATGAAAGTATTCTACCTAAATTCAACAAGTACTATGAGGGCTGAGAAAAATTAAACGTTATTCCCTAGAGGAAGGCAGAAAAATGTAAAACACAACTCTGACCATGAATCATAAATTTCTGTATCACTTGACAGGATTCCTAAAGAAGAGATGCACTTCCAGCCTCTGGAGGATATTGCTGAGAACTTGGAGGAGTCCGGCACTCGTCATCCTAACATGGCACTTTTCAACCGCCTCCTCAGTGCAGCCCCGTCCCCAACTGGCCTAATGGGAGGGGCTCTTCGGCGCACCTCAGCACAGCTGCAGAGGCTGCGCCACTCTCCCAGTATTGAGCAGTATAACAGCGACGATGACGATGAGGATAGTTGTAAAATAGGTAAAGGGGGTTCTCTGCCATCGGGGCTTGGGCAGGAGACACAGAGCACTGTGTGCAGTTTTAGGGAGGAGAAGAGTGTCAGAACGCCTCTTCTGGAGATTCAGTTTGGGGCAGAGCAGGACAGGCGAAGAAAGCAAACTGGTGTCAATGAGAGGAATGAGTTGAGCAGAGTGGAGAGCAAGAGCAATGAAGAGCAGCAAACAGAGGAAGAAGGGAAAGCAGAAAAGGGGGAGACATCCAGAGCTCCAGTGTCTGTGCTTCCTCCCCCGCCTAAGTCCTCTAGAGGGACTTCTACTCGACCATCCTCCACCATTCCCATCACATCCCATCACCCCTCTGCTTTCCTGTTTCACCCAGCTGTCCACTCTAGTCTGGAGCTCTGCAGCTCCCAGCCAGCTATCAGTCACAACAGGGCTTTGTCTGCCATCCCCAAACCTCCCTTTGGAGGAAACAAAATGTCCTTCCTCACTGTGCCGTCCTTCAATGAACCTCAGCGTTTTCGCAGCGTGAGCATGGGGTCAGAGCTCACAGGGCCGTAGGTGAACAATTGGTGGGGTCACATGAACTTGTGATGGTTTGAAAATACAAGGTTTGATCCAGTGCACGCTTTCAGAAGTGGAATTAGTCACTGAAGTGGTACTTTCAATCTTACTAGTTAGTAGCACATTTGTAGCCACAGTTTTTGGAAATTAGTTTAGTACATAAAAACACTCCCTGATTTGTCATGCAAACCACTACTGAAGTTTGCCATTCAACAATAATCTGTAATGAATATCAAAAATCAAAAGGAGGAAAGGGAAAGGAAACATGTCTGGAACTAATGGTATTTTTAAATGATGTTTGATATCTCAGTGTCTGGGATATCATCAACTTAATTTTGATCACACACTTGTAGCGTAAAAGCATGGGCACTGAAAGCAGGTGGAAACTGGCTTTTTTTTTTAAAGGGAAGGGCTCAAAGTAATTTGCATGTTGCATTTTGGTAGCTAGTGTGAGACACCAGATTTGAATTCAGAGTTGTAGAAGTTAAGACTTTTAATATTAACCAAAGTTTATTCTGAAAAACAAAATGCATGGGCAAAACAGTTTTCGATGTTCAGTTTATTCATTCTGATTATTTAAAAAAAAAAGTAAATACATGCGTATCTGTGTATTATTGTTTTCATTTTCTGCTACTTTGTTTAAACAAATATTGACTGAAGTTAATGAGCACAGCACTGTAACACCTAAAGATACATTTATACATTTGATACACTGTTTCAGCACATTATCTGACGATTATTTAAAAACATATTTACAGTTACAATGTAGTTATAACACTTATCTCTGCAACTCACTATTTGGTTTTCAACAAGTGCCAAATGTACGTTCTGTACCGACAGGGACCAGCAGGGGGGGATAGCAGCAAACCAAAAACAGCAGTGTGGCTAAATCCTCACTCGGTTTGAAAAAAAGAAAAATGCACACATTCACCCCTGGAGCATACCCTCCTACCTGGACTCCAGCCGGAGGGAGAGTACCCACCTGGCCTGGGCGGACTGCCTCTTCTTAGCCAGGAAAGGTGCAAGCAGGCCTGGAGCTGTGGCGTCCTCACACAGGATGTGCTACTCCAAAATAATACAACAATTTTCATATTTCAAACTCAGTCATGTTAAGTACAGTTTCTGCCATCATGAATCAACATTTTGATTGTCGCTAACAGTTGCCTTGGAGCTATATTGGCTAACCACATTTTTAACATGTAATAAAGTGTAACTGATCAGGATGCATGAGTTGCTGAGAGCCAAAACAAGACTAGGGTGCACTCATTTTAGGTGACTTGGGTGGCTTTAATCTGTGCAAACACTTATCGATTTGTTTTTGAGTTAATGTTACCATGAAAACAATTCTTTTGAACTTTTATGTACCTTTACTGAACAGTACTGCAGTACTCACTAATACTTTGCCAGGCTGCCAGGATCTATTTCTCCTTTCTGTCCAGGCCTTGTTTGATCATTCTGTGAATCCTGCAGCTGTGAAACTTTAAAAAGCCATTTAGCAAATCAGTTTAACACAATAAGTTAGGTGGCCCAACACAACAAAAAGGTAAGTTCGAGAAGATCCAAACAGTCACAAACTCACCTCTGAGGCAGCTTCCATCATGCAGACTTGCCTCTTTGTTGCTGGTTGTTGTTCAAGACAGATCGCAGACAAATCTGAGCAGATTCTAACAAAAATAAATAAAACATCATTTGCGCGACTGACCACCTTACACAGCAGCAGGCCTGTGGCCTGCCCCGTCTGCTCAGGGCTGCTCTTGGCTGTTTTGCATCAGGGAGGCCCTTGTTTTGTTGTCAGAACAATATGGAGAGGTGCTGCAGTGCTGCTGACCTGGGCACATTCAATGTTGGACAGTCAGTCACGGTGCAGGGGATTAGTATAGTACCACAGTGCAACAAGCTTGACACATGTTGACATCTACGGGAGTAAAGCCGGGTCTTATCGACATAAAAATTATGATCTGGAAAGCAATGAGAATAAGACAGAATCTTTTGATGTCACAGCAATCTGATGTTTCTACAAAGAGCTGTAACTTACAATGTTTTTTTTTTTGTCTGTATAACTGAATTGTTACTAGTTTCAGTGACCCAGAAATTATGTAGTTCCCCTCATTATCACTTGACCAGCATCAAAGGCTACCAGTATCTGCTTATCTGGGGATATCAAGAAACAGAGAAACTGTCCGGCCACATGAGGCTGTAGTTTTGTATTGGAGCCCTCTTTTGTCAGGCTCCCAGACTCAGTTTTATTTTTTTCTACAAAGGTCAACCTATTCCAGTCTTTGTGCTGGCTTCAGGGGAAATGTGGTTGATGCTTTTGTCATTAAGTGTGAAAACATGAGTGTGGGGGAGGATTTCAAAGAAGTGTGCATTTCTCTGGAACCAGGAGAACTGAGGTCAGCAAGCAGGCTTACTGAAACTATCTCATTTGAGACTCAGCGCCGCTCTGCAGTCCAATGATCAGCCCATATTTACCACACGATAACGTGCGTCTGCACACTTTGGCGCTCACGCTGCTTATGTGCGTTTGCCCCTGTGTAGTTTCTGTTTATGGGACTTTGTGGAAAAAGAAGTGTGTTCCTGAAACAGAAAAAAGCAAAAGAAACAAAAATGTGGGAAGAAAGGAAACTTTCACAAGATAAGCTTCTTGGAATCTGAAACCTGCAAATGTTTACTTTGTTATGACAGATGTGGACCACAACAGACACAAGATGTGCTGCAGATTCCTGTTAGCTAGCACTGCTTGAACATCAGTTGTGAAAGCTTCCACCTACTTACTTCAGTTTCTGAGCTGCAGAATCACAGACTGCAATTTCTAAAAAATTTCTGCTTCATCACAGTCAATTTCCTTGCACTAGCTTACCCATACCAAAACCCATAAATATAAAAAAAAAACTATAGTTAGAGGAAATTCTTATTTATGACCTCTTTATTGATAGATTTCACCATATTTTTTATCTATTATGCACTGATACGCCGTAAGGTCTGGGAACACAGCCAAGTCCAGCAGGGGCATTAAATATCAGTGGGTGGATGATCGACAAGAAGACGGAGCTCCTAAACCACTTTAGTTCAAACTAAAACTGAAAGTGAGCACACCCAAAGTGTCAGTAATAAGTTTTCATTGCTCAGGAAAATGGCGTGTGAGCAAATAAAACGTATGTATAGCAGATCAAAGCTGGAGCAGGATGTCGGATTTTGAAATGTGGACGATTACAACAGACACTTGTTGTCTGTGTTTTTTCTTCAAATACTTCTGAAACCCGTCTGACCACCGGATTGCTCGTGCGTCCTGTCCTGTCAGACTTTCCGGTATTTTCACTAAAATCTCAGGGAGGAAATCACTTCTGGATTTTTTTGTTTTTTTTTTCAGTGTCAAATCAAACACTACACAAGGCAACACGAATAATAATAATAATAAAATAATAATAATATTAATAATATTAATCTTTAAATGCAAAGAGAATATTATGTATCTGCTACGGTATGAACAAACAGCTGCAGCGTCTTCGTGAAGATGATAAATAGTAAAACACACGAAACCACACACACACACACACACACACACGTGCGCTAAAAACAAGTCCTTAATAAGACAATAATATTTTGATTGATTTTATTTTCCACTGAAATGAGCAGACACTGTTTACAACCTCAGCAAAGTCTAACGTCCTCTTTCAACTGAGTAAACATGCATGTGACTGTAGTCAGTGTTTGTTGTACCGTTTCTACCCTGTACTTTCACATTTGTTTTTGTCTGGTGTGTGTGTGTCTGTGTGTGTCTATCAGCCCTGCCTGTTACAGACTGGTTGTCTCTCTCTCTCTGTATCTTTTTGCACTGTACTGACTTTGTTTAAACAAGACCACTCTATCAGCATCGTCTGTCAGGAAGGAATGAATGAGCTGTTTGTTAACGGTCTGCCTGACTGTGTGATGCTATCAAGATGAACAAAGACTTGTTTTAATGG
The DNA here is from genome assembly GCA_015108635.1 of Andinoacara biseriatus. Taxonomy (NCBI): domain Eukaryota; kingdom Metazoa; phylum Chordata; class Actinopteri; order Cichliformes; family Cichlidae; genus Andinoacara; species Andinoacara biseriatus. The sequence goes on along the minus strand of VUQJ01022674.1, from coordinate 28,829 downwards.
CTTGTTAAGTTAAATTCAGTCTTCTTAGCTTTCAAAAATATTATTAAATGCAATATATTAATGAAAGCGGCCTGCAGTGGGTGGATCCTGTTACCTTCAGACATAATCAAGCCTCTCATTTCCAATATTTATGCAAAGCTAAGCAAACCAGCTTAGCTCCTGTTTGCAAAAATACAATTATTATCTGGTTACCCACATACACTGGCAAATGTTTCATCGCAGCAGGGTGCAGGAGACCCCAGGGGGCCCAGTGGTTGAATATCAGGAATCCAGATTCACTATAAGCATATCTTATTGCCTAAACAAAATATGTAAATATACTGACTATTCTCTTGATGGCGCTTGTTCTTTAGTCTGCTGGCATCAGATGACAGTTATATAATTCTGTGCCAATTTATATTTAACAACAACAACAACCTTCTCAGATGTACTTCCAAAGGATCATTTTTTAAAATCTAATTAAACAGGGCCCATGGTCTAATCCAAATCTTTTTTTTTTTTCTTCTGGCAAAGGATGAGCTGTGGGTGGAGGTGAAGAGGCTTTGATATGAAAAGGTCTGAAATCCCTAAATCCAGTGTGCTCACTGCAGATTCACTTCTTAAGTTTTGGTGTGCCAGATTGCCCCCCCCCCCACACACACACACACACAAAGTGACTCTGTTTTCAGTGTGATTTAATTTGGTGAGTTTACACCTGAGTGTCACAGCGCTGTAGACACGTTGGTCACCGTCTCTGTCTGACTGTCAACCTTCATCTGCAGCAGCAGCAGCAGCAGCAGCCTCAGAGCCACACTGATGTTTATGTCTGCAGCCCTTCACAAGTGACCAGAAGCGGCAAAACATGTTTTTCCCTTTAGGACCTGAGAACTGGGCAGACAGCGTCTCCACAGCCAGACTGCAGGTTATTATCCCAGTCAACCTGAGCATGTTATTATTGAGGGTGAGGTGCAGCAGACTTTATGAAGGGGAGGGATTTCTAGCACATTGTGAGCAAAATGGAATTAAAAGGATAATTTTCTTGTGACACTGCAGGGATGATGCAGTGGCTAGTGCCCGTGTATGTTCTCCCTGGGTTCTCCAGCTTCCCCCCACAGTCCAAAGTCATGCATGTTGGGTTAACTCAGTGTTTCTCAAACTGTGGGGCGCATCCCACTGCTCATGGCAGGGTCATGCCAGGTGGGGCACAAATGACCTGGGAGAAAAGTCAACAAATGTTGAACATTGGAATAATTTTGGTGACGAGCCAAATTGTCTACCGTGACTTTCTTTTTGTGTACACAGAGCGTGCCACCCCTGACCTCGCTTCGTGTGGGGCGCGAAAAGATTCCATCTGACAAACTGGGGCATGATGAAAAAAAATTTGAGAACTACTGGGTTAACTAGTGATAATAAACTGACCACAAGTGTGAATGATTGTCTGTCTCTCTTTATTAACTCTGCGATAGAGTGGCGACCTGTTCAGGGTGGACCCTGCCTGTGAACTGGATGAGCTATTAAGAAAATTCATAGATAAAGACACCGTCTGACATTAAATAACCAGTTTTGTGGGACTTTCCCTTTACAGCCTACTGCTGGCAATTATCAAAGAATAGTCCATGCTATGAAAAGCTTTGACTTCAGATATTTGACAGTGCTCACAAAGTAAGAACCAGAGCTTCATTTGAAGTAGAATTTAACCATTTTGGTTGCAGAGATTAGATTTAGAAAGTGGCAGGTTCAACCTCGTCAGCAGTTTAAAAAGTGCTGTTAATCAGTTTATTCGTGAACTTTCGGAGTTGGACTTGATCCCTGCTGGACATGTAACTAGATACAAACATACTGTTTACAAAAACGAGGCCCCGCGTTCACTCTATTTTTAAAGAAAAGGAGTGAAACCAAAACTGGTCTCCATTCAGGAGACCATATATTTGTCAGGACTGGTTTAAATAGCTCATCTTTTGTTAGCACTGGTGAATACTCTTCTAAATCAGCCCCTCTGAACTGAAGGGTTCATACTGGTTCCTCTGTTTTCACTGAACATATTGCTTCTTTGGTCTATTTTTACACATAACATTACCCCGATGACACTCACGCACGCTAAATCCTGCGATAGTCCAGCTTATAGTTAGGGCTGGATCAGGTGACCCTGACCCTTAGTTCTGCTGCAACAGGCCTAGGCTGCTGGGGGGTTCCCATGATGCACTGAGTATTTCTTTTTCACTCACCTCTTTTCACTCTCTGTGTCTTTATACCCGACTCTGCACTTAATCATTAGTTATTATTAATATCTGGCTCTCTTCCACAACATGTCTTTTGTCTTGTTTCTCCCCTCAGCCCCAACCGGTCTCAGCAGATGACTGCCCCTCCCTGAGCCCGGTTCTGCTGGAGGTTTCTTCCTGTTAAAAGGGAGTTTTTCCTTCCCGCCGTCACCAAGTGCTGCTTATAGGGGGTCGTTTGACTGTTGGGTTTTTCTCTGCAGTATTGTTGGGTCTTTACCTTATAATACAACGCGCCTTGAGGCGACTGCTTGTTGTGAATTGGCGCTGTATAAA
>VUQJ01022666.1:4630-15322 GCA_015108635.1 Andinoacara biseriatus | reverse complement strand
TGGGAAGGTGTGTGTGTGTGGGTGGGGGGGGGGGGGGTCTGGGTGCAGGTGTGTGTATGAGTGTGTTTCTCAAAAGAGAACATTTCCAGGGTGGAGGACGGCAAGAACGCACCTTTAACCTGCTCCTGCTGGACTGCAGAGCTGAATGAGAGAGTTTAAGTGTGTGTGTGTGTGTTTGTGTGTGCGTGCGTGCGTGTGCGTGCGTGCGTGCGTGCGTGCATGCGTGTGTGTGTGTAGCAGAGACAGATGGAGGAGCCTGCAGCAGGGTGAGTTTCTTCATGAGTTTTATTTTTTCTTTCTATTTTTTTAAACTTTGGAATTCTCGGTGTAAGAAGGAATAGACTCACCACACTTCCATTCCTCCTCCTGTTTGCCCACATCTCCTTCTTTTTGTCTACCTCTTCGCTCTGCTCGTGTGTAATTAAGTCGGCTGCAGTTAATTTATGCACTGATATCTCCATTGGTTGCTGGCATTCCTGTGAAAACCCTCAAAAACGTTGCAAGGGTTTCCTTAATTGGATCTTATTGGCAGCACCCACTTTCCCTGCTAACATTTACCATATGAAATTTTTAGTTTGGTAAATATTTCCTCCAGTGTATCATCATATCGCGTTATGTTTCCCCCTTGCTGACATTTGCTGATAGTTTCATGTCATTTTCAACAATGGATAAATTTTTTTTTTTCATTTTCATCTGTACGTTACAATTGTCTGCAGGTGATGTGAGAGAAGAAAAAGGATGAAATTAATGATGAAGAAAAAGCTAAATGTCAAAATGTTCTGTGTTCTTTCAAAGCAATTATTCTTTAATGAAATAAAGCTGCACTGTTGGATAAAATAATAGATGTTGACTTGTGATATTTCAAGCTCTGTGTCTGTGTGGTGTGTGTTTGTACAGGAGAGTGGGATTTCACTTAGCCCATTTAAATCTGAACTAATTCACTAAGAGCTCAAATGGGCTTGTTCTGTTAACTGAGGTCAACAGTTTCAAATGAGCTATTAAACGGCGCCTGTAAGTGACAAATCTTGGAGTGCAATTTGAGAGGCTCTTAAGGCGCAACTTTCTCTCCCGCGTACCCTAATAACTTTGCCAGATATGTGAGAATGCTATTAATTATGCCACTTAATGCCGCCGTGCCACACCCCGCACTCGGAGGAGCTTGACTTATTTCCTTTTCCGATCCTCTGAAGTAGGTGGCGACTTCACCCGGAACAATGGGTGAATATTCATCTAATGTCTTATTTGATTTTTCCCAGGATCGTTTTCACCCCCCACCCTCTCCTTCCTCAGATCCCTCACGTTAAAATATGTCTCTCCAAATTGCAGCAGACACATCTGCATATTTGGTTTTTTGTAAAATTTTTGATTGCTCCTTCCATTAACTGTGACAGTGTGTGTTAAGGCTTCATGGCTTGTAGAATATATCTCTCTGTCTCTCAGCACTGAAGAGAATGAATAATTGAACTGCCTTTGCTGTAAGGAAAAAAAGAGGAAAGAAGAGAAAGATATATCAATTATCTTAGATTTTGTCAGCCACATAACACAATGCATTGGCATTGGCCCAAGGAAAAAAAAAATACAGAAAGACCAGATTTATTAGCCTTACATCTTTAGGTAAAACAACAAAAACACATGGTCATTTTGTGCAGCAGCATGTAGAGACCAGCAGCTGTTAATCTGCCATGTAGGTTGGTTTGTGTGTTCAGACTCGCTTTCTGCCTCACAAGTGGGAGTTTGTCAGTTAGGTTGGTTAGATAATCAACAATAAAACCATTCCCCCCACTTCCCCCCTAATAAAAAACAAACAAACAACAACAACAACAACAACAAAAAACTGCAACTCATTGCACTTTGCTGTTGTTTTTTTCTTTCTTATTTTCTTTTGTACCTGGAAAACGAAATGCTCATCAGGCAATGTGTGTCATTGTTGTTTCTGGTCAATTTATAAAGCAGCATTATTAAAAGTATTTGCCCCTAAGAAGCTCCCGTTTGATTGGGAAATGGCTAAAGTGTGTGAGGAGTGTTTTTCCAGCATCTGGTTATTAAGAAGCTGCATTCATTATGCGTTGTTGCTTCCCCTCTGTGATCAAAAGTGGAATCTGGGTGTAATTCTATCACTGAGCACTGAGAATATTTAGAGGAAGGACTGGCTGCACAATCTGTACACAGAAGAAGAAGTGTATTTTTTCTTATTACCTGAGGCTGATAGAGTCAGAAAGTCCACTGTGACTTCCAAATGACTTTTCAGAATACAGCATTAAACTACAGACTCTAAATTCTTTAGGAGTTGTTTCACAAAGATAATTTAGACCGGTGTGTACAGTTAGACCAGCCTTGCTTCTGCTCATAGTTTATCAGTCTAATGCAATTTAAAACATTACACACACACAAAAAAAGACCTTAACATCCATTAGCCCACCAGCAGCCCATTTGGGACCACGTGCAGGGTTTGGATTGTAGTCTAGTCTTTAGTTTTCAAAAGGTTTGCATATGTAGTATGTGGCTAAAATAAAAGATAAACCTACAAATGAATAGAAAAAAAATTGTGTATGTTGGGGAAAATTGTAGCTATTTTCACTAGTTGGTACCAGATGTACAGTGCTATAAATGGTTGTCCTAAATGTTTAGCAGCCATCTGCCACCAGACAGAGCTGCAGCCCTGACACTGTTAGAGAAAAAAGCTAATACTCTGTTAATCTTGGCCTTTTTATTAGGTCTAATATTGTTTGTTATTTTTGAAGTTTTACAAAGTAACCTGGGAAACACCGTTATTTCCTTCTGCACTTTTCTGGCTATTTCCTCCAAGTTTGTACAAAGAAGTGAAAAAACTAGAGGGACAAATGTGGTTGCACCTTAAAAAAAGTGACCACAGCAAAAAGTAGGACCTGGGAGGGAAAATATCCCAGCATTTTGTGTTTCTGTTGGCTGGTATCACATGTTCCAGGAACATGTCTGCATTAACACACACAATGCACCTTTACAGGCATTAATGCCAGCAACAACATCAGCCACTCAAGCAAGTTATGTCATTGCTCTGCAAAGACCCAGCGCTAAAGTCTGAATCAGGCGGCTCCGCGACCTTTCCCTGCATAAGCTTAAGAAAATGAATGAAAAGCTAGATGATTGTATTGTATTGTTATCATTTTAGAATTTAACCCAACCACGGGTGAATGTATCCAGCATTTAAAGTGTGATTCATTATAGAAGAATGCAATTAATGGTTTCAAATGCCTTTGTTTAGACAGTTTTTGACATTGTCCATTAAACAGTCCTGAAATGATCTTGATATCCGAGTGTTTCTTAGTTTTGGACTAGACAAGTCTTTTTTTCCTCCTTGTTTGGTCAATTAGGAAATTAGTCGGAGCTTCTACCACAGGCCTGGAAGCTTGAGGCTCTGAACTGTCCCAGGACTGCGCTCTTCTGGAAAGATATTTCAGATGTTGTTCTCCCAGTTTGGGGGTCAGTGCCTTGAATGTTCTTGTTACCACTGGATCCACTGTTACCTTCACCTTCCACATCCTCTCTAGCTCTTCTCTGAGCCCTCGGTAATTATCGAGCTTCTCGTGTTCCTTCGTCTTGATGTTGCCGTCACTTGGTATTGCTACATCTATCGCTAAGGCTTTCTTCCTTTCTTTGTCCACCACTACTGTGTCCAGTTTGTCTGTCTGTATCTGGAATTCCCACAGGATCTTAGCTCTGTGATTCTCAACCATCCTGTATCCTGTATCAAAATGGACATATCTCATTTTGATCTCAGGACTTACAGGTCATACTCAGCACAGATGTTCCCGTATACTATGCCAGCCATTGGGTTATGGCGTTCCATGTATGCACTGCCTGCTAGCATCTTGCACCCTGCTGTTATGTGCTGGTTTGTCTCAGGGGCATCTCTGCACAGCCTGCACCCAGGGCCTTGCCTGGTGTGGTAGACCCCAGCCTCTATCAATCTTGTGCTTAAATGTTGTTCCTGTGCTGGGTATTCAACTCCAGGCCTCGAGGGCCGGTCTTCTGCAGGTTTTAGATGTGTCCCTGATCCAATAAACCTGAATCAAATGGCTGAATTACCTCCTCAATATGCAGTCAAGTTCTCCAGAGTCCTGTTAATGACTTTTGTATTTGACTCAGGTCTGTTGAAGCAGAGACACATCTAAAACCTGCAGGACACCGGCCCTCGAGGCCTGGAGTTGAATACCCCTGGCGTAAAGTCTCAAGGTGCTGGATTTGCATTGAAACCTTCTATGCATGGGAAGGAGCTTTATTGTCTTAATGTCAGTGGCTTCTAGCTCCTCCCTTGGCCAGCTTATTATCCCAGCAGGGTATCTGATACTGTCGGTGTTGATTGCCTGGATCTTGTTCTTTCCTAGCAGCCTCTTCATGGTTCCTATTTGCCGGTGGGATTCCAAGGTCCTTGTAGTTGTCCTCAATGTCTGCAATGTTGCCTTCTGGTAGTGCAATCCCCTCAGTTCTGAGTACCTTTCCTCTCTTTGTTATCATCCGACTACAGTCCGAATGACATTCTGATGTCATTATTGTAGATGCTAGTGGAGTTGATCAGTGAACTGATATCTTGTTCATTCCTGGCATACAACTCGATATTGTCCATGTAGAGGAAGTGGTTGATGTTTGCGCTATTCCGTAGTCGGCATTTGTAGACAGTCTTGTTAATGATCTGGCTGAGATGGTTCAGGCCTATGCAGAACAACATTAGGGCTAGGGCATCTTACTGGTACGTCGCACACTTGATGATAACTTGTGCAACTGGCTTGAACGTGGCCTCTACTCTTCTCCACATTCCCATTGAGTCCCTGATGAAGGCTCTTAGTCAATCCATGTGGTGCACAGGTTTGTCAGTCTGGTTTTACAGTCTCGAGTGACTACTCATCTACCAGTAGCTGCTGTTTTGCTGCTCTGGTGTTACTGCCAATTCCTTTCTGGGCCCCACTCATGTATTGAGCCATGTACCTGCTCATCTTAACTACTATGATACCTGACAGGAGCTTCCATGTTCTGCTGAGACAAGTTATTGGTCGGTAGTTGGATAGTACTGGTCACTTCTGGGGATCCTTGACTTTCCAGCTTTCACTTAGCTATTACGAATGTGTCTTACCCTCTAGTAGCTGGTTCATTTGTACTGCCAGGCTTTCATGGTGTGCAGCTAGCCACTGAGCATTGCTGTTATGTGCTATATCCTTTTCCCATATGCACTTCCAGTAATTCTCTGTATCCAGCCTTGGTGAGGAGGCTGTTCTCATATTATTTCCCTGCCACTGAGAGTGCACCTTGGATAGTTCAGTGGAGAGCATCTGGTTTATTCTCCTGGCTTCAATATCTTTGACATACCTCTTCAAGCAGTTAGCCAAGGCTGTGATTCTTTGCTTGGTAGTCTCTAAGGCCTCAGGTATAGAGATCTTGCTCTACAGCTTAGGCATCCCTTTCTTCATCACACCTTGCTGTAACTCCGATAGTTGGATAGCTTTCAGTTATTTCAGTTATATTTCAGTTTTCTTTTTTAATAAATTTGCAAAAATTTCTACATTTCTGTTTTTATTTCTGTCAAGATCGGGTGCTGAGTGTACATTAATGCGAAATAAAATAAACTTTTTTTATTTTAGCAAATGGCTGCAGAGAAACCAAGAGTGAAAAATTTACTTTCCGTACCCACTGTATGTCAAGTCTGGTGTCTGTGTTATTCCTCCTGTGTCATGTCTTCTGTGTTGTATTTCAGGCATCTGTGTCTTCCCCATTTAGTTGCTTTCTTGTCCAGTTGATGTGTCATAGTCTTGATCTCTGTGTTTTGGTATTTCCTTTGTGGACCTGCTTCCCCTTGTTATATCAAGTCTGTGTGTAGGTTACCATTAGTCACTTCCTGTTTCAGTTCGACAGTGCCTTGTCCTGTGTACTTTGTGTTTAGTTTTGCTTCCTTGGTCCCATTAGTGTATTCTGTTCACCTGTTCTCCCCAGGTACTTCCACTTCCCTCCTTACCCCTCTGTGTATATATTGTCTGCATTTTCCCTTGTTGCGTCCTCGTCATTGTTCCGCGCCCTTATGTATTCAAGTTTCAAGTTTCTAGTGAATTTCATCCTTTGCGCAGCTGTCTCCTGACCAGCATTTTTAAGTCCTTTGTTCCAGCAATAAAAACTGAAGTATATATGCAGGTTTTGTCTGTGAGTCCTGCATTGGGGTCCTTTGCCTTGCCTGCCACAGTAGTACATGACATTTATTGGCATGAAGCTTTGTTACAACAAAGAAATAATTGACCAAACACAGATTTCCTTACCTTTTGTGCTAAGTTTATATTATACACCTTATTCACTGTGTAACTAACTCTAAGACTCTTGGTTATCTTTTCAGTAATGAGTGACACTTCAAATGACCAGGAGCACCCAATAACACAGAAGAGAAGAATATGGTTGATGATTTGCTAAGAAAATAAATATAGAAACTTTATTATAAAGCTGACATTACAGTGTTTTAAACATAATCTGCCAGTAGTTCTCCAATAAGATGCATCCTTAAATCATTAGCCAGCTAACTGCTGACAGTGTTTCTGCTTTGATGGTGCAAAGCAAACATAACTTTTCTCTTTTTTTTTTTATAACTCTAGGTCAGTTAAGTGATCGTTAGTAATAACCCCAACCCTAGCTCCAACCTTAGACCTAATTTTATGTTTTGGAAAACAATTCAATTCAATGGGTGTGGGTGTGCTAGAATGATTATTATTTTTGTCCCCTGATTTTCAAGATTAGGGAGACCCTTTTTACAAAACAAACAAAAAAAATAAATAAATAAAAATAAAAACACACATATGTTCACACTGCAGCCTGAAGTGACCCAATTCTGATTTTTTTGCCCTCATGCGACTTGTATCCGATCTTTTCATGACAGTCTGAACCACACAGATCCGATTTTTTCAGATGAGACCCAGGCCACTTGGATATGTGGAACTAAATCCGATACATATCCAGTCTTTTCAAATGCAACCTATGTGTGTACGGCCGGGCCGCAATCATCTGACCTGCACGTCATTGATACTCAACAAACGTCACTATTCTGCATCACCGTGTTACACGGACACGCAAGGGAAAACAAGCTTACTTCCATAAACACTGAGCACGCTTGCTACGTGTGACGGTATCGCACGTAGCGCATGTGGGACACTTTCAGGTTCGACCACGCAAAAAAAATTGGATTTTACAAAAAATCGGAATTGGTTCACTTTAGGCTGCAGTGTGAACGTAGCCATAATTTCTGATAGCACAGGGTTAGGGTCATCACTGATGGTAACTTAAGCTATGTGCACACTGTAAGAAATTCACAGCAGTGTGGTGACCAGAGACCATGGAAAGTTAATGGCATTCCAGCGATTATGAGCAAAATAAGCATTGGCAACAGGACGTGGGTGGAACCTGAGTTAACCTTTCTCTACGTTCAGGCAAGTGACTGAGGTGCCTATCAATGATGACTAACAATGATAGTGAAGAATATGACCTATGACATGGTAGTAAATGTTTTAGAAGGTGTAGTTTTCTCTGGTCTCCTCCCCAGCTGCACCAGTAGTGACATGTTTAGCTGCATGTTTTCCTTAAACCTCCATTTCTTTGAGTGGTGTCCAGGAAATGATGTGAGCCTAATAGATAATTGAGAAATTTATTTATCTTGTTTATTTTCCAAATATTTTACTACAGAGATTTGAACACACTGTTGGTATTAATCTTTTTTCATGCATGTACTATACAGGCCACCTGGACATATTTTGTCATTTTGGCTGTAAAGTTACGAAATAATTCTCATCTTTCAGGAACCATATGAATTTGAACACCGCGAAAAATCTTGGTGTCATTTTTGGTGTCACTTCTAGGCTGGACTATTGTAATTCATTATTATCAGGCTGTCCTAAAAGCTGCCTGAAAAGCCTTCAGCTTATCCAAAATCCTGCAGCTAGAGTACTGACAGGGACTAGAAAGAGAGAGCAGATTTCTCCCAAATTGGCTTCTCTTCATCGGCTCCTTGTTAAATCTAGAATAGAATTTAAAATCCTTCTACTTACATATAAGGTTTTAAAGAAACAGGCCCCATCTTATCTTAAAGACCTCATAGTACCGTATCACCCCAATAGAGCACTTTGCTCTCATGTGCTCATTGATTATGTTGTCCCCGCAAGGTATTGTGTGTTTGATGGGAGACATGTTTAGGGAGTGGCCTGTGTTGTTAGCTTGTTCTCCTGTTGTGGCTGTGGTTGCTTTCTCCAATTGCTTTGTTAGTTTATTTTATTAGTTAATTTATATTAATGTCTGTTACTCTTGACATAAGCTAATACTGGCAATGAACAGCACAACCACTCTGCACAGCCAACGTACTGTAGCGATGCAAACGTCACCACAGTGCTGCAAACTAACCAGCGTAGCCTGCTCTAAACTGTGCGAAAACGTTGTCATTTAAAACAAAAAAAAATTTAGCATTCTTCAGTTTTACAGGATGTTTCAAAATATATAAAACATAACTTGAGTAACACATCCTGTATAGATCCAATATCTGTTCCAAAAACTTACAATTAATGAGGATACTACAAGTGAGCTTTAAATTTCTGGTCTATCAAATGCCACTAAGCAGTCATTAAAAATAAAAAATAATCTCTTTCAAAATAATCTCTGATCTTGCCCTCCTCGCCTCTCTTTCTTCCATCTTTCTCTATCACTGAGTGAAGTTATCGCTCATTCTTTTCTCTCCCTGGGAAATACCGAAGCTGCACTTTCAGCTCACAGACACACTGTGTGACAAACTGCACAGAAATCGTTTGTGTGTTTGCTGATATTTGTTGAGCTGTTCGAAAAGTCGCATTTAAAATTACCCGCTGCTTAAAAAATGTTATTTTCTTTATGCTCGCTCCTCCTCTGTACTGCCAGCCTGATGCTGAAGTACTGCAACCACAGCCAGTGGACATCTGCATGAAACAAAAAGGCCATCCGGGGTTGTTCCAGCCCACATTGACAGCTGAGTATAGCACATTAAAGACATATGTGTGTGTGTGTGTGTGTGTGTGTGTGTGTGTGTGTGTATATATATATATATATTCCCCTCCATTTAGGCTCGAATCAGCTCAGTGTTTGAAAGTGTGCAGTGACGGGAAAGAACTCCACTGAAATGGTTTAAACCGAAAGTGAAATACCTGTTTTCAAAATGTAAGTTGTAGAAAGTAAAGATTTTATATAGATATAAGTACAGTAACAAAGTATTTGCACTTTGTTACTCCCCACTTCTGGATTTGGTTCCTATTTTAACTGTAAATAATTTATCCAAGTTGTTGTTATAGAAATTTGATGAGCTTGAACAGACAGAGCAGAACTGAACTGCAGAGCTGGAGTGAATTTCTCTGTAAACTCATCTAAACGCTGGGAAATGAAGCTCCGGTCCTCATTTAATAGGATGATAAAGTTACCAAAACACAACACACATTTGACATCATACTATTAGCTCTGTCTGTTCTTGCAGGCACAGGGAGAACATGCAAATTTAAGGCCTCAGTCAGACCATACAGTCATAGTTTTTTGAGTGTATTACAAATATCTTATAAAGGCTCACTCACTTTATCTTTTTCCCTGTCTGTTGTCATTGGACAGAATTGATGAGCAGTTATAACTTCCTATTATATTATTATGACCATACACAATATGCATGTGAAATGTGAGCTTGAATGTATTTCCATGCAGGTCATATTACACACAAATTTACATCGGTGATGTCTCAGATATGTCCGTGTGGAAGTGGGCTGTCCCTGCTAAAGCATGTTTGACCTCTCACGACTAATAATCTGAATGCATTTATTTTCATGACTGCCCATAATTGTCAGAGGTGACAATAAAAAAAATAATGTTGCAACATTTGGATTGTGAAAAACCAAAAACGAAAAAATAGTTAGTAAATGATTTTTTTTTAAAAAAGAAAAACTAAATGATTTATAAGTAAACAAGAATGCACAAACACACACACAAACACACACACACACACAGAGTCATAACGACAGCTTTCCGCCTTAATAAAAAGTGATGAAATGTCACTGCTGTACAAAGCAAAGCGCAAACCGCTGCTGCTCATCCTGGTTCATCGGTGTGTCACCGCCCGCCTTCCCCTCAGCTGGGAGACATTTCTGTAAAACTGGGGTGGATATCAAATTCCTTAAGGTGACCTTTCCTCTACCATTCTGGTGAAAGAAAGAGAAACGACATTGTGTGATCATCGCCGTCCTGAGAAAACCCCACTCGCAAAAAAAAAAAAACCCCAAAAAAACAAAAAGCAGAAATGATGAGGGGGTGGTGGAGGAGGAGGGCTCGGGCTTGTTTTTCTGGTTGTTATCTCCTCACTCTGCTGCAGCTGCCTTGCTGCGCCGCACAAACACCTGCCGGCCTTCTGCAACACCAAGAGAAAAGTCAATTCTGCCGTGTGATAACCTGGCCTTATGTGTGCAGTGAGTAAAGACACCTTGTGGACGTGGTTAAGATACTGTGACACCCCTCTTTCCCTTGCTTTGCTCTGCCACTCACTCCATTCCACCTTGTTTACTCAGGATTTATGATTTTGTTTTTTTCTCTCCCTCTCTGCACACATGCTTTTCTTTTCGCTGCCTTTGATCTGGGTGTTCAGAAGTGTTTTTGAAACACCCCCCCCCCCCCCCCCCCCCCTTTTTTTTCCCCCTA
>VUQJ01022661.1:10548-21560 GCA_015108635.1 Andinoacara biseriatus | reverse complement strand
CATTATTAACAGCCTGTCCTAAAAGCTCCCTGAAAAGCCTTCAGCTGATTCAGAATGCTGCAGTTAGAGTACTGACAGGGACTAGAAAGAGAGAGCCTATTTCTCCAATATTGGCTTCACTTCATTAGCTCCCTGTTAAACCTAGAATTAAATTTAAAATCCTTCTCCTCACATATAAGATCTTGAATAATCAGGCCCCATCTTCTTAACCAACCAGGCTCAGATTGTGAAACTTGGCCCCCATCTCTCCTCCATCCGCACACTGAGCACTGGCTCAGGCTGAGCCCCCTCCTTAGCAGTGCTAACCACCGCGCCACCGTGCTGCCCACAATAGATAACAATAACAACCTCATAGTCAAATTTGCTGACGACACCACAGTGGTCAGGCTCATCTCAAGGGGAGATGAGGCAGGCTACAGAGAGGAGGTCCTGAAGCTGACAGCCTGGTGTTCAGAGAACAACCTGGCACTGAACACCATGAAAACCAAAGAAATCATCGATTTCAGGAAACATAGGACTGACCCAGCCCCCCCTCTACATCAATGGTGAGTATGTAGAGAGAGTCCACACCTTCAGGTTTCCTAGTGTCCTCATCTCTGCTGATCTTTCTTGGTCAGATAACATCACAGCTGTTAACAAGAAGGCTCAGCAGCGACTTCACTTCCTGAGTGTCCTCAGGAAGAACAACTTGGATTCAAACCTGCTGCTGGCCTTCTACCGCTCATCCATTGAGAGTCTGCTGACGTACTGTATCACAGTATGGTACGGCAGCTGCACTGAGGCAGACAGGGTGAGGCTTCAGAGTCAAGACAGCACAAAGAATCGTTGGCTGCCCTCCCTGATGGACATCTACAACTCCCGCTGTCTCAGAAGAGCCAAAAACATCATGAAGGACAGCTCACACCCTGGCTTTGAACTGTTTGACCTGCTGCCCTCTGGCAGGAGCTACAGGTGCATCAAAGCCAGAACAAACAGACTCAAGAACAGATTCTTCGCCAGAGCAATAACTACCTTGAACTCACACACACACACACACATATTATATAATATTAGATTATTAATACTGAACAATATCTATCACTCCTATATTGTGTAATATCCAATACTCACTCATTAGTGCAATATTCATTCACCATCTGCAATCCTCACCATCTTCATTATTATGTATACATTGATTTTATTTTTTACAACGTATATATTTTATACTTTCTCTCATTATCTGTATTTTTAATACATTTTCTGTATATTTTTTTAGATTATATTAGATTATTTTAATATATTTTTTTTTTAATTAAAAAATGTTTTAAATAAACACACACACACACACACACACACACACACACATATATATATATATATATATATATATATATATATTTTTTTTTTATTTATTTATTTATTTATTTTTTGCATGGCACTGAACAGGAGTGGCCCTCCAATCTCATTGTACATCCTTTATAATGACATTATTAAAGGCATTCTATTCTATTCTATTCTATCTTAAAGACCTCATAGTGCTATATCACCTCAATAGAGCACTTTGCTCTCAGACTGCTGGCTTACTTGTGATTCCTAGGATACTTAAATGTAGAATTTTCAGGTCTGTCTTCTGTGGAACCAGCTCCCAGTTTGGATTGTGGAGATAGTGACCCCAAAGTGGGAGAGTGGCTCCTGCAGATTCTGGGAATGATATCTGAGATCTCTGTCCAGAAGAGCGTAGTCCAAGGAACAGTACTGCACAGGACCCTCAAACTCCCAGGCCTCTTGTAGAGAACCCGAGCTTGGAGGACAAAGGCTGCCCATGGGGCAAGTAGGATAGTTAACGCTGGATGCAGGCCGGCAGTTTATCAGTAAAACAGTTTACATGCTGACATTTAAACGTCACACCATTGAATTCATAATTCCGATACTTTTGTAAGTCCGTGAAGGCAGCTGAATGACGTGGATTGTTTTGGGTTTAATGGCGGGATGTGGAGGTTTCAGCAGATAATCGCTCGCTCTATTTTCCAGCCCAAGTGACGGATTTCTTACTAATTTTGACTTTACCAGCACTAGCTTGAATATCTCTGGTCTGGTTCAGGTTTCTGAGTAATCAAAAAGTGCCGGTTTCTACTGTCAAGTTTACCAACTCTAGCTAGAAGTAGTCGTTCTTCTTTGACAGCGGAAACTTAGTTTCATGGAAAAATCACTGGTAAACGATAATCCGCTGCTTTTACCCTTCAACAGACAGCAAACACTTTACGATGGCTTCATCACTGTTCAGGTAGGAGATTGTATTTGGATGTTGTTTCTCGTTGGATGTATGCCCATGTTATACTGAAAAAAAACCCGATTTATTTAAATATTTGCGATTTGAATACGAATACTTACCTGGAAAGTGTACATTTAGACATCTAACTGATTTATAGAAACTTAAATTCGACCTGTTTTTATTAAAGTTATTCAACTTTATCTTTGACGGTTGGTGTCACCGTTAGTTTACAGGGTCGGTCATTGCAGAATCACAATTGTATGAGCGCCTGAGACGACTTCATAAGCTGGTATATTATTTTGAAAGTTGTTGCTTATTGCACTGAGTTTCATCCGTACTTAAAGGCTGAAAAAAGCTGAAAACGTGGTTTAAAGCAGTGTTCCACTTATATCTGTGTGTGCGTCTATGTGTGTGTATCTTTAAATACGCAGTAGTTAATAACCTCTGCAGCTTACTCGTGATAAATTGTTACATGTTTGTTTGTTTTCCTCCAAGGAAAGAGACTTCAGAATGAGAATCGTTCTCCCACCAGATCGACAGCTCAAACAGGCCAAGTACAATCATCTCCTCACATTCTCTTTACAAATTATGTAAATGTAAAACGGTGATAAGGTGTAATACGGTAAATGTGATAAAGTACCCCTATACTGTAATGTTAACACATTTGCTGGTTTGATTCCAGCCGGAGGCACAGATCCCCTGCAAGAGCAACTTGCAGATAAGATTTTTGAAAAATAAATATATGGTCACCCTCCTAAAATAATGTCCCAAGTCATTTTTTAAAAAGTTTTTCAGAAAGACAAAAAACTGAACCAAACATTGACAATATGATTAGTTAGCCCCAAAATTAGGTTATTATTTTAAGAGGGTGTTTATATTCATTACATAATTTTAACAGAAATGAAAATTTTAAGAAAAGCAAATAATTTTAAATGCTTTTTGAGACATAAAGCGTAAAATTCAAAGTGTGCATTTACAGCAGTGCTTTAAAAGAAACTTAAACTACCTACTCTTTATGGAATCGTCAGAAATAATGGGAAAACGTGTAGATTTGTGTTAAGTAATCATAACTATATGTGTACAAATTGAGCTTACATCATCACACAAAGGCCATTTTTCAGCCAGGATAAACCCTTATTATAAGGAATTATTGATACTCTAGTTTAAAAAAAAACAAAACGATTTTTAAATCTTAATATGTGAGAGCTAACTTTACAGTAGTGTTTAGTCACAACGTTAGACAGTGTAGTTTACTACCCAGGACACTTGACCTGTTCTCCACTGGTTCCCCTCACACCTAACATGAATTTCTCAACAGTCCCCGCTATTTCTCCTGATCCTCGTCTGTCCCTGCTCAATTTGACGCCTCACCAGCTAGTAATTATTAGACTGTGGTCTGTCTTGTGTATTCAGTTCAGTTCCCCCTCAAGACGCTTTATGCTATAAGGTAAAGACCTTAGAACAATAGAGAGAAACCCTCAACAACCAGATGATCCTGTATGAGCAAGCACTTGGTAACAGTGGAAAGGAAAAACTCCCCTTTTAAAAGGAAGAAGCCCTGAGCAGAACCAGGCTAGTTGGTTGGGGTCACCAGCTTGCATATTGCACTTTAACCAGAAACTCCAGCCTAGCCATAGAAGATGTGCTTAGTAACATTCATAACTGTGTCCTTACAGACTCCACTGCTGCTCGCAGTTGAAAAACCTGTTGCGTGGCTATGAGCACATAGTGAAGCAGGTAAATGTGCCGCATGTTGATATTTAGTGATTCAGTGTCTCTGTCTATGAGAGCATGCTGTTTGCTGTGTGCTTTCTATTTGGCTCCTTTGTGTCGCTCCTGCTCCCTCTGTCACCCATCAGGCTTGCCTCACTCACAGGCAGAGAAAAAATATTTTTCACTGTTTAATTAACATCGCCTGGAAAATGTCCCTATTTGTTATGTGGCCCCTCAGGGTTATTTGGATGAGATTGATATTTCACCCCGGGCTGCAAAGTTCATTATTTTCACAGCCTTTAAGCTATCATTAATTATTAAAGCTGGTGGCAGCCCCCATTAATCACAAACACTGTGTTTGATTTGAATGGCTGGCTAGAGGAAAAAAATAGACACTGTCACTTCATTATCCCTCCATTCAAGGATGTCTTTTCTCTCGCGTTTGACTCCTCACAGAGGCTGCAGCAGTCGGCTGATCTTGTCGGTTTCATTCTGGAGCTGAAGACTGTCTTGGTAAGGAGGAAAATGACATGGCTGCTTGCACGGTCACTTTGACATTGTAGCTTTATGAATAGCAACTAAATGGGAACCTCCAGGCACTATCAATAGCATTGCTTGAGATGCATACAAGCACGTGTATATTTTGTGTCATAAAATAAAGACAACAGTCTTCACAACCCGGATTCTGTTTGCACTGTATAAAGAATACTCCTTAGAGTAAGTTGTGATATGATGTGCATAGTAATCTGGGCTTAAAATAAGACGAGCTCTGTGTGTGTGTTGTTGCAGGAAGTGGTTCTGAAGAGCCGCCCTGAGTGCCGCTCCATCCCGCCTCCACAGTATTACTCTCAGCTCATCTCTGAGATGGAGACCCTCGGGTGGGACAAGTAAGTGGGCCTGTAAGAGCACCAACACATGCTCCGGAACCAGGTTTTAATAGGAGCGTTAGTCATTAAGCTGTGAAATGTTTGTCATCATGTTTGCCAGCTCTGAATGGCACTTTGACTGCTGGTTTGTCTGAGTCGCAGCTTAGGGTTGTGGCTGCTGATTATAGGATAACCTAACAACACAGCAGCATTCATCTCAAGGCGCTTTATAATGTAAGGTAAAGAAAATCAGTATTAGAGAATTCCCAACAGTCAGAAAATCCCCTATGAGCACAAGATGGAAGGAAGCACTTCCTATTAACAGGCGGAGAGCTGTGGCAGAGCGAGGCTTTGTTTGAGGCCATTAACATTTAACATTTAGTGACAGATGAAGGGAACAAGACTCATCATGTTGTTACAATGAAGCCTTCTGGAAATGTCCTGCAGTCCTGTTTTATGGTGCTATCAGTGTAGTGTGTGTGTTCATGTGTGTGTGTGTGTACCTCTATTTTATTTTATTTTTAACACACATGTGGCCTGTACACTTTGGCTTGCCCCTGTGGTTTGGGATGTCAGGAAGCAACGCAACAGTAACGTTGCCGATGGTAACCAGAAATAAATGAAGGATTTTTTTTGAACAGCAAGTTTAGCTGTAAAGCTCTGCCAGATGGTTCTCTTGACAAAACTAAAGTTATTTGCATTTACTGTCGATGTGAAGTGAGTTATCACCGATGTACATCGAGTCTCAAAGATCACTTGCTGGCCAAGCAAACAGCTGATGCGTAGAGCCCTCCCCCTCGCCAAAGACAGACCGTGCTGGATTGCTATCAGTGGACACATTTGAACAGTTCTGCAAGTAACAAACATACTACAGCCATAGCTAAATCGGTGGCTACAGCTTGCAGGCCAATTAACAGCGTCTTGGACGAGAGTCTACTTGAAATAATTTGCTTAGTGTCTAACGACCGCACGTGTGAGAGCCACCACTGTAACCAAGATACAGAACCTGTATGAAGCTTTAGAAAAGGCTGTGTAGCCCTTTTCAGACTGATGGACGTCAGTGACTTTGTTTCTCAGCTGTTTCTTTGGATTTTGGCACGATGTGTTACTTTACGAGCTCTTTTAGCCTGCTTCACTTTGTCAGACCGGTTCTGTTTTAGTGATTTCTTGATTCAGCAGGTCTGGCAGTAATCAGGCCTGGGTCTGGCTATTGATATTGGACTCAGTTTTTTAAAAATGTGGTTAATCACAGTGAATTCATGATTTAAAAAGAAGCACTCTGAGAGCGCAAACCTCCGCCATGGGAGCTCTCTCTCTGGGCAGTATTTACTTTGAAGGGAATAGTATTGTGTTTTGTATATATTCTTTTTTCTTTGTTCTTTTTAAATGTCTTTAATGAAGTTTGTAGTGCAGTAAAATCAGATAAGGGCAGCATCACAGATGTTTGCTTTGATTACATAAACATTATGTAGGAGTAGGTGATGGATAATAGGTATTGATTTGTAAATAACTGGACATGAATATCTTGAGCTTATTATATAATATTATAATGGAGTATGGGAGTGTGTTTCTAACTAGCCAGGCAGGTCATTCTCATTCTCTTGACAATACTTTCTTTAAAGATAGAACACTAGTTATTATTCATAATCTCTGGCTCTCTTCCACAGCATGTCTTTTGTCCTCTCTCTCTCCCCTCAGCCCCAACCGGCCGTGGCAGGTGACTGCCCCTCTCTGAGCCTGGTTCTGCTGGAGGTCTCTTCCTGTTAAAAGGGAGTTTTTCCTTCCCACTGTCGCAAGGTTCTCACTCATACAGGGTTGTTTTGACTGTAGGGTTTTCTCTGTTATTATTGTAGGGCCTTCACCTTACAATAGAGCCTTGAGGCGACTGTTGTGATTTTGCGCTATATAAATACAATTTAAATGAATTTAATTGAATTTTGGGGTCAACTTGAAAGAAGGCACATGTGAAAAATAAAAGTGAGGTCAGAGGTCAAATGTGACATGATATTTGGATGCAAACCATCATGTGATATTTCCTAAATAGTGCCAATGCAAACAAATTTTAAGCAGAATTTGAAAGATAAAAGTCATTTGATTAAAGTTTGACCTTATTTGGCCTCGATGAAGAGGTCAGAGGTTCAAAGTCATGTGATATTTAAATTCTCTATATGCTTATATGTTGTCCAGGATTCTAGGCAGAATAACATTTCACCCCGGTGTGTGTGGCCGGGGGCAGGGTAGTATTAACAAGCTAATGCTAATTAACTTGCTAATGTTAAACTCTAAATGCCGGCCCGCTTGCTAATTGAGTGAAGGTGAACCGTTAGATCGATAATTGTGACGTGATACTTTAAATCTCTGTACTGTACTTTCTATATGTTAAAAAAAACACACACCAGACTTGGGCAGCTACTTTTTCACACAGGGCCAGGCAGGTTTGGATAGTTTTTTTTAAATCATCACTTACAAACTACATGCTCATCTGCATGTTTTCTAGTACAGTCATGTCTTTATACTCACTGAAGCAATGATCATTTAGACAATTCTTAATACCTAAAATTTAAATTCTCTAATATAAGCATGTAGCTTAGTTTAGAGGAAACTGACAGTTGTTGCATTGTTACTTCATCATCAGACTGAGTCTAACCAGAGCAGCCAGTTACCATAGTTACACATTCTTAGAAGTTAAAAAGGGCATACTGCAGACGTTTTATTAAAAAGGTCAAAAATTAGTAAAAAAAAATTAATCCAAATGAGTGCACACTGTTAAATGCAGCCAGCCTTACGGTCAGTCTCAGTTGCTCTCTCGTTCTCTCTCTGCTGCACACAGATTTTTCAAAGCACTCTTGCAGAATACAAAGAGGTTTATGGTTTCATGAATTTTATGGTTTATTTAGGGCTGTTTGTTCTACACACTGTCCTCTCATGTCTTACAGATTTGTTAATTACTTAACAGTGGTTTCCACAGAAGCAGCTGTAGTCAGGGAAGCTTCGAGAACACACTACCTGCACACTGTGCCTGATTTAATGAACTATTCCTGGGTCTGCGTCTTAAAGTGGTTCAGGGGATAGTAAGCTTAACTGTGCCATGTGATTTTATGCAGTGGAGAACTGAATGTGGCAGGTCAGATTTGCTTGGGCAAAATAAGGGTCATCCAGTGTGAGTAAACCCTCCATCACTGGATCCAAAAAAAAAAAAAAAATCCTAGAAAGTGGCAATCATATTTGTTGTGCGCAACTATTCAGTTTATCACGTTATTGCCCACAAGTTGCTCCATTACATGCGACAACGATAAATTATAAATCCACAGGCATGGTGTGCAAAATGAAGAAACTTATCAGTCATCAACCTAATCACTGGCTATTTGTTTAAAACAAATGTTTTAGCTAATAAATACAAATATCCATTCATCAATTTTTATAACTGCTTGTCCAGTTCAGTATCGCAGAGAGGCTAGAGCCTATCCCAGCTGTGATAGGGCGAGAGGCAAGAGTACAGCCAGGACACGTTGCAGCTCATCACAGAAAACAGAAAATAGGCAGAAGAAAACGCAGTGTTGTGGTTTCTCTTTCCACCTTTTTTAATCAGGATAACATCTGTGAGATTGATCTGAATTTCCGGGGGGTCTTAAAGATGTGGCTATGATCAGTGCGAGCTGGAATACTGTAGATTCGATCCTCAATGTAAAAAGCTATTTAGCTTAGATAAAATCGAGTCATAATCAAACAAGTTATTTTTCTCTTAATGAACAATGTAGTAACATGGTTCCATTCCCCACTTACATGCTCCCAGGATACTGTGGTAGTAATTTGCCTGTGGAATTGCTCGCTGATGGAGCTCCGCATATCAGCTCTGTGGCTTTTGAGTTCCTCTGTCAAATCTTTGATTTATGTATTTTTACTTTTCTGTATTTTCCCCAGGGGTAGGATTAACTTATTGTGGTGTATATATGGGTAAAAACCTCCACTGCTTTAAGCGGCTATATGGAGCAGTCTTTGTGCCCCCCCCCCCTTCAGCTGCTTAAACTGATTGGAGAGCCTGCAACAACACAGCTCTACATTAACAAATGTCTCTTAATGACTTCCTTATTTTTAGTTATTGAGTTATAGTTAAATCCAGGTCACATTTAATAACACTCAGCCCACGTGTGCTGACGGTCCCGGCTAATACCGTTTTCTTCGTTCATCAGGAGAGAACGAGGAGGAGGAGGTGGGGGTGGTTAGGAGAAAGATATCTATTCTCCCCCAGCTCGGATTAAGCCTTGACTACTACACTCATTTTCCACTTTCCTATTAATGACCGCAGCTACAATTATGATATTAGCAAAATGCAAATGGCTCTAATTGAAGACTCTCAGGTTTTAATGGGGGGGGGGGGGTGGGGGGGGTGAAGGTATGTTTTATGCTGAAATGGGACCAACATCATTTTCAGTGTCGTGTTACGGTTAGGAGGCATTATACACAGTGGGCCTCAATCTCCAAAGCACTCGAGATTCGCTTAGCGTCTTAATTGGTATGGGCCGTGCTAATAGCCACCAGGGGTTTTCAGCTGTAATTCTGTCTGCTGATTGGGCCAGGTAAGTGAGCCACACTCTCTCTCTCCACGTGTCTCCATTTCTGCATTTGAGAGTGTGGTCATCTTAATTGGCTGGAGATGGCAAACCATGTGTTAATTAATGGAAAATGAGGTCAAGTAGGTCAGCTGCCATCACTCGGAGGCCTCGAAACATGGCCCTAGAAGCTGCAGGGCTCATTATGGGCACAGCTGGCACTCGATGCTCACAGCCTCTTGGTGGACGTGCAAAGCGCTGCCTCTTCTTATCTCAGTATTATCACACGGTCACACTGTTTTGCTGCTCTTCTGAGGCCAGAAATAGTGGCAAGCCTCTGTTGGGCCAGAGCTGAAGGGGTGCATGGTTTCATATCTGTTTTTGTTACATTATTAGAGCAGCTAATAAGTTGCATGTAAAATCCTGTGCTGTAAAATTATACAATCACTGATGTTATTGGGGTTTTCAGTAATGAGAAGTGTAAAACCGTTTGTAGCTTCTACCTTATTAAAGTTGGTGTTTTTTGCACGGCTCACATTGTCCTCTATTGTTTCTTGTGAATGCCATCATTTTGCATGTGCGTTTCTGATGCAGCACACACAAGCATTACATATGCGTTGATCTCACCATTCATGAATCACTTTGTCAACACGCACTCCCATAATAAAAAAAGAAAAATCAGACACATGCGCACACGCTGATATGCATGGTGTGCACTGTCTGGAAGTGTGGAGTTGCAAATGGGATGCTCTCATCAGTCTTCCCAGCAGGACATCTGACTGTCACGCTGTTTCCATCATGGCCAAGTAGGGGCGGCAGCTAGTCCCTGCTATACGGGGTGTGAAACCCCAAAGGAGAGGAGCTGGAAATGTGTGCAATGCACCAGTGATTTTTTTTTCCTTCTCTTGATATTCTTTGTCAAGAACCCAAAATTATAATTTATTTTATACTGAATGCTGGTCTGATTTATCCTTTTTAGATTATCTCTCTACATTATGTCGGATTTATGGAGCCGAGGTGAACTTTAGCAATATTCTTTTATATATTTTTCATTTGGTGTTTTACAACTTAAATATCCACTTGGAAATTGACTACTATGCCAGCCTTCTATTCTATAACTCTTTGCATTCACTGCATCAGAGAGATCATAGGTAAAAATGTTCTGATTTATATTCTGTACTTGCATTGTACAGTACTGGAAGTTGTTCAATTGTAGACAAATCTATAGCTTCTATGATGGTGTCCATTAGTTTTTGAAGCAGAATGGTTTTGCCTCCAAAGTTAAAGGGTGGTTTTGACTGAGAATCTAAGAGATACGGTACTGGGCATGGTCCTGATTTTTAAATACTTAAATTGTCATTGAATTAAAATAATCAAATAGTTTTTTTTTTTTTTTAATGGTACCTGGTATAATATAATCTGAAATCACTGCCAAAAGGTGGCAGTACTACCTAGATGTTTGCTAACTGTCATTAAGCAAAAAAGTAAGAGCACATTACCTTAGGGCTGTGCAATTAATCGAATTTTGATTTCGAATTTTGACTCCAAACAATCACAAAATCAGTGTAATCGACAAAAAAAAAAAAAAAAAAATAAAATTTTTATTTTTTTAAAAAAATTTTATTAAATTTA
>VUQJ01022657.1:1293-12008 GCA_015108635.1 Andinoacara biseriatus | reverse complement strand
CCGAGGGCCAGTGTCCTGCAAGTTTTAGATGTGTCCCTGATCCAACACGCCTGAATCAAATGGCTGAATTATCTCCTCAGTATGCAGTCAGTTTCTCCAGAGTCATTGCTAATGACTTCTATATGTGATTCAGGTGTGTTGGATCAGGGACACATCTAAAACCTGCAGGACACCGGCCCTCGGGGCCTGGAGTTGCCCACCCCTGCAATAAAATCATTAATTAAAGAAAAATTAAGCTAAAATGTAGCAGCAGTGTGTGACAAACTGAGTTCACCCTTAATGCTTCCATAGGAATTAAGAGGGGAAATAGCAGCCAGGTGTTGCTAATAAAATACACTGGGCAGACTCCAGAAACACAACACAGAAGACTCGACACACGAGGGACAAAATGCAGAAAACTATAACTAAGAACAAGACTCAGTAAACTATAATGGCTAAGAATTCTAAACTGAATACAAACTCAGAGCCCCAGAAGACATACAACAGAACCTCAAAGAAACAAAACACTGGGCAGACGGCCTAGGACCGGGACAAGCAGGGGTAAAAAATGAATAAACAAAAGACTAAATTTATCCACCGTACAGATTTTATGAAAGAAGAAACTATCCTCAAAGGCCACACCTGTTTTTTTTGTACCAGGATGTAAACATGCCCTGTAATGCTATAAATTTGGGTATATTAACATGGCAGTCTTTTAGGACTGACTCCCTTTTGGAGCCAGCCTCAAGTAGCCACTGAAGAAACTGCAGTTTTTGGCTTTATTTTTCAGCCCCAGAGGTTGCCACTTGGGTATTGCCCATGTGTCTTCTTGTAATTTCTGACACTAGCAAACAGATAAACCTTGCCTACAAGCAAGGAGCATTAGCAGCACTTGTCTGAAGGTCACACCTCTCTCAGCTGTGTCATAAATCTGCACAGGGTCTTTGAGCTCCATTCTTGCCTTGCAGTCCAGGGTCTGGCCGCAAAGCAAAATTACAAGTGCTGGACACGGTCCTCCATCACACCAGAGTGAAAACAGTTCCGTTCGTTGCATCCATTAAGATCAAAAGAACATAAAGAACATGACATTTTTCACCAGATATATTCTATTTAAAGTAAAGTTACATGACACATGAAAGGAAAGCAGAACGCCACAGTTCACTTTTCATATGTTTCTCATAGCAAGCCCGAAAGCATGTGCAATGAGACAAACCTGTGGCACACCTTCAATCACACAAGTTATGACTTTGACATGGTTTAGGCCAGCATTTCTTTTAAGGTCAGTCACTGGCACATTAAATCCCAAATGCCAGTCTCTTTAGAGGAGCCTTAAAGGGGAGAAATGAACATAAGTCTCACAGTGAACTTTGAGGTAATTTTGCCACTAAGCACACACCGCTGTGAGGATTAAAAGGTGCAGGTCTAAGATGGGATACGACTGCGGAAAGGAAGTCATGCAAGCTAGGCTATATGTGAAAAACAAAACCTTCACATGTGTTTTCTTTGCTTGTTGCCTCATGGTTATTATGTGTGTTTTTTTTTTGACAATTTTCCACTTAGTAACAAGTGCAGCACACTTTGTGCTTCTCAGAGAAAACCTATTCTGTTTTGCTGTCTCACTCTCTTACTCAAATCATACAAATATGAAAGCAACTTGTTGTCAGTGTTTTGAAACATAGTTTAAAATATGTAGAAATTAGCACTTCACAAGCACACATAGGCCCACGTGCATTTGAAAAAGACCGGCGCAAAAAGCTGCAACGAAAAAAGGGAAACACTGCAGATCGCGCTAGCACCCAGTGTTTCACCATCAGTGTGATATTAAACTAAGGCAACGCCCGAAAAGCGCCAGCATCCTCGCCAAGTATCACCTCACCACTTATCAATTCTACTTTGGCCAGTAGTCCAACTTTCAACTGAGTTTCTTTGGCTTCTGATATATCCAGCTAATCGTGAAGAAAACAGACAAAAGGGCCAGGAACATAGCTTCCTTGGCAGTTTTAACACAGTAGATTTAGGAAGGAAGACGGTTAACTAGCTCCCTGATTTCCACTACTTGGCTCAGCTGTCTCTTCGTAAAGCCTGACTGGAACTACTGCTTACATTGAAGCTCTGTATCCTGGCAACCGAAGAAATGGCCAGGCAATGTGATTGGAAGTTATCTCTGGCCTGGAGCTAAAACATCTCCAGGGGTGATTTCTAAGGCACAAATATGTCACATTTCAAACCACCTCTTCGGTCAAACACATCCATTGTTAAGAGCAGTAAAACTCCAGACCTGGCGTTCCTTTAAATACACTTCATTACACAGACAATTTGCATAGCAAGTAATAGCTTCTCTGGGCACATGGGTGGTAGAGACACTAAAGGAGTCTTGCACGAAATGTTGCCTCGGGGGGGAAGGGGGGGGGGGCATTTTTGCTATCAAGAGCAAAACGTGGCAACCACCTTTGATTGCTGCCATGTACAATAGAAGCCGGGTGTCTCTTTGTCACGTTGAGCTTGTGTGTTTGCATCTTAGCAAAGGCAACCATCAGCAACCGTCAGCGCTCCCCGAACAAACCTTCCTGACACATGGCAAGATTTTTGTCAAGCTTCTCCTAGAAGGCGGCAATGCTACCAATTACCTTCGTCGAGCCAGACAGCCATCTCGTCAATTTGACAGATGACTTTGACCTCAGCAAACATAGAAGGCTTCTTGCGGTTGACACATATGGCTGCTGCTGAAAGGAGAGGTTGACGGGTTGCAGTGCAGGTGTGGAGAATGTGAAACGTATTCTCATGCCGAGTCCAGTATACTGCAAGCCTGCAGGCAGGCGAGGACAGGTAAGTTACCTTGATGCCAATTCCGTACGACCACCATAGAACAAACGTTCTCCCATGTAATCTTTAACCAAACACACACACACACACACACACACACTAACATATTCCCTCTAATGATAGGGTTCATAACCTGCTTCCTGCTGGGGCCTGAGAGCTCAGCCATACTGTTCCTGAGCTGTGAGCCATGCGGTCTCCTGTGGTAAGTGGTGCTGAATGTGACGACTGCCTCGAGGTAGAAATGTCAATGTGAGGACAATGTGAACAAAGTTTAATCTTAGAGCTACCCTTAACAAAGCACGCTGCAAACCACATAAAACTGAAATAAAAAGCAAATTACAGCAATAAAATGCATGTTCAAGACTCAGGACCAACAAAGAAAACAATGGTAGGATATTTCCTTCTTCTTCAGCACAATCTAAATGACAGATTGTTTAACTCTGGAACCATGCAGGCTCCCTTGTGTTTTTTGATGAGGTGCATAACACTCATTGTGTTTCTATGAGGTGAAGAGTGAATAGCTGCATAACAGGTTAGATTTTACTCTTCACTGCACCAAAAAGCTCTAGTATTCACTTAACTGTGTAACTTCTATGAACTATGAATTTGGGAAAGTATAGGTTCCAGTTCGTGGCCCTGCCTGACTCCTCACACTGTTATTAACACTTCCTCGGATGCTACATGCTGCTAAAACACCCTCGTGTTAATCACAAAAAGGCTCTCTAGCCTTATGCTCCCCACGCAAATGACTTCATCCTTTGTTTTTTTGTGTGTGTCTGTGTGTGTCTGTGTGTGTGTTTTGTGCTGCTGTTATTATCATAATCAACCCTCTTGCAGCACTGGAATTTCCTCTCCTTTGGCTGACCCACCACAAGGTAGAGAGTGATGAAAATGCACCTCATGAGTGTGAGCTCATTATTCTGAGCTTTAGCCACGCGGTGAATACAAACACAGAGTGAACTTATCTGGGTAGTACACATCACACCCAATAAATACCAAAGGGGGGTACGGAGGATTGTTTGGTTTTGTTCTAGCTCTTTGCAGTCACTGACTAAGTATTCACTACCCAAATCTGTTCATTTCAGCACTTAGAACACCTAAAATTAGCTTAATATTGTCCCTCAGCAATCAGCAGGATTGCTGTGTTAAATATTTTACTGTTTTTTTTTTCTGTTTCCACTGAGATGAGTTAAGAAGACTCTAAAATTGCCTTTTTCTTGAGTTGCGCAGACACACAAAGGACACTACGCACTAATATATCTCTAATATTTGAATACTACTAATTTAATGTTTAAATCATGACATCGTTTCATAAAATATGTCATTATATCAGCATTGACTTAAGGATATTGATTTTTTTTTTCCACAAGGTAAAGCCTCGTAGTCACTCGTTTTCTTCATCATGCTGGCTTTGGGTTAGTATTGTGTTTCAAGGTTAGAATTTATAAAGGGCTCTTGCACTTGCCTGGCAACAACTGCACAGCACAGGAGCTGGACCACATGGTGAGCACCTGACACACACCTTTTCACTGATGTGCTTCAGGAGGTAGAGCAGGTCGACCATTAATTGGAAGGTCAGTGGTTCAATCTCAGCTTCTCCGGTCAGCGTGTCAATGTGTCTTTGGGCAAAATGCTGGAGTCCAAAAAGGGATTAAAGTGGTCAATGTGACACAAGAGCATTTTGTAAGCAGTTTTACAGAGCCATTAGCTAGCAACCACAGACTGTGTAGGTGTATCACAAAGACATCTGCTAATTAATGCCAACACATAACTAAAATACTAGGATTTCAATTCAGTTTCATTTTATTTATGTAGCGCCAAATCACAACAACAGTAGCCTAAAGGCGCTTTATATTGAAAGGTAAAGATACTACAATAACACAGAGAAAACCAACAATCAGAAGAAACCCCTATGAGCAAGCACTTGGCGACGGTGGGACAGATAAACTCCCTTTTTAACAGGAAGAAACCTCCAGCAGGACCAGGCTCAGGGAGGGGCAGAAATCTGCTGCAAATGGTTTTGGGTGAGGGGAGGGAAACATGACAACAAACTGTCTCCATTTCCTGTTTGTGCCACACTTTAAATAACTTCACTTGAGCTCAGAGAACAGTTGGACAGTACTTAGCAACCAAAACAATCACAAGGAGGTTTTTGAGGAATACACATTTTTCCCTAGTGGCAGGTGCTTGCCTGTCTGTCAGCCTGTGTGATTGGGACATGTTCCCAGTGACTGCCATCAACCACCAGCAACGACTCACAAATGTTCAGGGAACATTCTTTTTCCCGCACAAAAGAAAAGTGGTTGCCAGATGGTTGTGGGGCAGTCTGTAGGCCTGTGTGACTGGGCCTTTATTCACTTGATCCTGCATTGTCACCATGATTGCCACATGTTCCAAATAGCGGACAAGTTAACATCACATTATAAACGGTCTTGTGTCTGCAAAACCTTAAAATTTCTTATGTGCATTTATGGCTGCAGCAAAAAACAGTTTTCACTACATGTTACTAAGCCCATTCAATGATTTCCACTACAATAAATTGTCTCTGTTTTTAATGCAGGTGTTGCCTCGGGTCTGTACTGTGACGCAACTTCAACATAACCAGGATATTTTAATAAAGTTACTTGTAATTATTTGTATTTGTCATAAGCAATGAAGCTCTTTAGGAGAAGATAAAAACGTTAGACCCTCTTAGTATCCGTGCACCGAGGTCTAAGAGATCTTCCAGGAATGCTGACGCTCTTTTCCAGAGAATTGATTGTTCAGTATGCTGTTAGTTTGTAACTTTTGAGCTCTAATTTTGAACCTAACCTAGTCTAAGAAGTGAATCACCTTCATAATACTAATAATAACACAGGGTTAAGCCTGAAGTTACCTCACTAAGCAGCTCGGATCCCACCTGACCCAAACTAAAATGGTTCCTAAAGGTCTGTAATACATCAACGGACATATGCAAACTGAACTATGACAAATCTTAAACGCTCTTTTATTTACTTAATTTCAATTATAATATTGACTGAGAGAGCTCGTACAGCTCTATGGTTTTCAAACAAGGAAAAAAATGTAATTTGAAACAGGTTTTCTTACAGCAGTCAGAGTTTAGCTGTGGGAGTATCAGCCTGCTGCTGAAAATTCAATTAACTTAGACTTACGTGATGTGCCACATTTTGTTTTTAATGATAGTAAACTGATGGATGTATCCTGCATCAGTGTCTGTTACATTAAAGGAGTTTTTTTTTTTTAAAAAGGAAGCACTGAAGCACCTTTCTTTGGTATTTAGAGAATTCCGTTCTTCTTACGGTCACTTCTCTCTGTTAGGAAGCTTCCCGAGAGCCTTCCTCGTGTTACTCACCTGTTGCCAATTAACCAAATTAGTAATGAGCTGCTCCAACAGGTGTTTATATTTTATTTGTATTCATTTATTTGTCCATTGTTGTCCGTGTGTGTTGTTCTTTTCTGAAACATATTTGATATGTTGTCCCCAAATAATTACAGTTTTTTTTTCTCTTTTTTTGTAAATCACTGTTCTTATTTCTGATTTACATAGTGTCACTGGAACGCACCTTTATCCTGCATTATTAAAAGTATTAAATATATAATATTAATATTATGATATTTACTAAATAGATCCACTTTAAGTAAGAGATTTTTACGAGGTAACGTTTCTGAATTAAAGCCATAATAAAGGTCAGAGTTCACTCACACACACTGGAGAGGTGACTCAACCAGGTGTTATCCTTGCTTGTGACACTCTTGGCATCTGGAAGCCACAAATTTATGCAAATGAGCAGCAATTAGTTCGTGGATGCTCATTTGGCCTAATGTACTCCCCAGACAGGACCAGAGATCAAAGACGAGGGAGCCAAGGGGTTTCCAGGAGAAGCTAAAATTTCATGAATACTGATATGTCATGTAACATCCTGGCTGACCTCCCCGCAGTCAGAATTCTGCAGAATTATGTACCATACCAGAGGAGTCAATTTTCTCTTTTGGCAAAGCTGTTAGTGACAGCACCTCAACCGCCTGTGGAATCATTAGCAGAGGAAGCTCACCATACTGACACTATCTGAACAAATAGCCTCTCTGAAGAGACAGGTAAGGCAAGGCCTCAGACGCTGTGGAGAGAGATGTGAGTGACTAGCTCCTGAATGCTGATTAAGTTGCAGCGTAGGGCATCCAAGTCCCAGCTGAATATCAACCCCAGAATTAAAGTCTCCTGCTTTCCCCTCCCTCTTCATTTTTGTCCTCAGTTTCCCCGAACCCTGACCTCAACCGCTGATGTGAAAAATGAACAACAACCCAAGATCAGATTCTGAGAGTGATCAATTGCTATTCCACTTCCATTTCACAATGAAAATGATAGTGACACACATTTGGAGCAACACCTCGGTCCCCAGATCTCAAGACAGATGGCATGTGGCAGTTAGAGCATGCCCTCAGCTGCGTGCAGCTGCCCAGCTGAGAGAGGCTGTCGCTCGACCAGCTACTCATCCCCTACACTCCGCCATCAAAATTATATGACCAATATGCTGCCTTTCAGCGGAGGCTCAGGAGATGATGCCATTACAGCCCGTTTGCATGATGTGCTTCAATCCAATATAACAGAATGTGTGAGTGTTTTGAGTTTATTTAGGCAATAACCTTGAAAAACACCAGATCACACTTGAAGTGGAACAAATTCTCGTTCGTGCAATTGTGAGAGTGTACTTGCCTTCATATTTATAATTGAATCCCTTCATTCAAACGTGCATCACTGGAAACGGCCAAAAGTCAGTTGATGAAACCAGAAAGATGGAGCAAACTCGGAAAATTACTTTTTTTTTTTTTCTTGAAAATAACTGCAAACAGACTCGCATACGTTCATAATTAATGTGAAAATTGGCGTTTTGGCAGAGCACAATTTTGTGTGCTTTCAAGAGCATCGCACTTTGAACAAGTAATTACTCAGGCAGCCTCGTGAAAGTTGCTGTTAATTTGTTTGTTGAGCGAAAGCTGCAGATGTACAAGGAGGAGAGACAGAATTCAAACCAATTTTGGAGTACCGCTTTACTGCCTGCTCCCCTTTCTTGTCAGCCTCGTTGTGCTTTAAACAGCCTCTCAAGGCTTTAATACAGACTAATTATTTTAAACAGTGGAACTCCTGTGGCCAGGAGGGATCCAGCCCAATACAGTCTGTGTGGAGACTGTCACATAATGAGGGCGTAAAGGCTGGGATGTTCAGACCTGTTAGACACATAGACACCAATAGCTGCACAAACTTTTAGGTTAGTAAACCCATGCACTTTGCCCAACATTCAATTCAAGTCAATTCAATTTTATTTATATAGCACCAAGAAACAGTTGCCTCAAGGTGCTTTATATTGAAAGGTAACGCCCCTACAATAATGAAGAAACCTCCGGCAGAACCACGCTCAGGGAGGAGCAGTCATCTGCTGCAGCTAGTTTGGGGTGAGGGAAGGGAGACAGGACAAAAGACACACTATGGAAGGCAGCCAAAGATTAATAATAACTAATTATTAAATGCAGAGTGGTGCATAAATACAGAGTGAAAAAAGGTAAGTGAAGAAGAAACATTCAGTGATGTTCTGGATTTAACAGGGAGCCAATGAAGAGAAGCCAATATGGGAGAATTATGCTCTCTCTTTCTAGTCCTTGTCTGTACTCTCAGTGCAGCATTTTGGATCAGCTGAAGGTTTTTCAGGGAGTTTTTAGGACAGCCCGATAATAAAGAATTACAATAGTCGAGCCTAGAAGTAATAAATGCATGTTCCACTAGTTTTTCAGCATCACTCTGAGACAGGAAGTTCCTAATTTTAGAGATATTGCGCAAATACAAGAAAACAGTCCTACATGTTTGTTTAATATACACATTGAAGGACATACTGTATCCTGGTCAAAGGTGACTCCACGATTGCTCACAGTGTAACTGCAGGCCAAGGGAAAGCCATCCAGAGTATGTGGTTAGACACCATGTTTCTAATAACATATATAATATAATAAGTCGTGATTCTATAAAACATCCTCATATTTCTTTTCATGTCAAAGTGTCATGACTTTATGTTGTGATGGCAGGAATTATTTACTCTAAACTAAATATGTTGTTAATTCAATTTAATTCCTTTGATTTTAGTTATTTTGGATTTGAATGATGTAAAGTTGCCTTTCGCCCCATGTCAGCCCTCGTGGGCTCCAAGCCCTCCTGCAACCCTTTGCGGTTGGATGGATGAATGGATGGATGGATAGATGGATGGACGGATGGATGGATGAGTTTCTGCATAGTTAGTTATTTTGTCAGTGTTTGGAGGTCTGATCTTTGAGCTCTGTTTGTTCCATTTTGTGACAGTACAATTTTAATTTTGTTGTGTTTAAGGAGTTAATTTTGCTGTTCAACCTTCGTGTTACTTTATCATCCAGCCTGACTTGAGGTCTGTCTTATAATGTGGCATTTATGTTTGTTTTGATCATTGTGGGGCTAAAACAAACATTTGCTTCAAACCTCACTTTTCTCCCTCGTGCCTACCCAGCTCACACATTCCATGTTCATATAAGGTTTACACATTGATAAATATGGTCCATACTTGCTCCAGTTTCTTTCCACATGCGTGCACGTCAGGTGTGTGTTTGTCTGCCTCATTAGCCCCGTGATGGACCAGTGATCTGCCCTGTGTCTGTTACTCCCACAGCCCTATGTGGAGGGTCTGATAAAGCAAGGAGGGAAATAGATTAATTTTGAAGTGTGAAATTTAAAAAAACAACCTTAAATCAGCTGAGCTTTAAATGCTTTGGAAGACTTGCCAGCTAAAGGCAGAACTATTTTTGATATTTCTAGTTAATGGATAATAAATGATGACAGCGGAAACTGCAAAACAGTTCATTCTTGCCAAATGAACTAAAGTTAGCATCCAGATGTTTAGACAGGACTCTCTAATTAAAATTTCTCATCCTTCGTAGATAAAATAAAAGCATGAAGTAATCCATTTGTGCCAAAGAGTTTGCGTAATTTGTAGAGGTATGTTTGTTCCTCCTTTTCAAGCTGCCTGCATATGCAGCTGTTTAAACAGATAAAGGGCCAATAAAGAAGTGATGTTAGGCTACCACATCCTTTCACTCCCACACCTTGCCCTTGTGTCCTCCAATTTACCCTCATAATGGTGCGTTAACACCACAAAGAAAAGACTGTTGGGTTACAGTGTGCACATTTACTTTTGATTTCAAACCTCACATCTCACAGCAAAATGACTTTTTCTGCGCTTGCAAGGTGAATGAGGCTTTTGGTGTACAGTAAACTGTAGTGAGACATAACATGTGACGCATCAGGTCGTTAAACACCACAGATCAGGTTACTCAAAGGAGTACAGCTCTAACAAATCTATTTGCCAAAAACTCTCTATAAACAAGAATTTAATAGTTGTGTTTACTTAGCGGATGCAAATTATCCTGGCTTCAATTAGGGTCATTAAAAACAATTCAATTAATTTGACTTCAGTGGCCCCGGTAAACACAAACCCCTCTTTTCCCAAAATGGCCAGTTCAAAGAGCCACTGCCAGCGAACGTTGCCATGGGAAAGACCAGGATAACAGCGGATATAAACTAAGCACACACAGACAATGACGCCACCTGTCTCCTCTGCATCTCAGACCACTCAGCTGAGCTTCTCATGTGTGGATCTCAAATGAAAGACCTCCGTTTCTGGCAGTGATTTTGGGAGAAATATTCTGGCAGCCTTCCCAGTAAAGGGCTACAAAAAAAAAAAAGAGTGAGATAAGTACAAACTGAAGCCAACAAACTGTTTTTTGTCACAATTTTCTTGCAAAACTTTAAATTTTAAAGGAAAGATTACTGGAATTGTCCTCTTAGTTATATATATATATATATATATATATATATATATATATATATATATATCTTAGTG
>VUQJ01022650.1:21302-33570 GCA_015108635.1 Andinoacara biseriatus | reverse complement strand
GCGGCGAGTCTGCCGGCTGCATCACGAACACATGAAAAAGACTCACTTCCGTCATTAAGGTCATGTGACTTACGGTACAACACAACAGCCAGGTACTCTTGGGGGTCCAGGCGACGCCAAAGTGTAAGAATGGATGCAGTACTAAGGCACAAAACATGGTGACAGCCGAGGATTTCAGGTTTCCAGAACTCTCTGACGTCAGTAAATTGGCAACACTGCATGACCCACGTGAACATAATCCGCTGCGTGGTGGGGTGACGTATTTAATCCATGAAATTTGTATATCATGATATCATTTATTTTCTCGGGCAAGATTTTTTTTTACCGATATTATCGTGAATCATATGATATGGCCCAGACCTACATACAGGCTGCTTCTACAAACATTAGTGAAAGAATGTGTCGCTCTCAGGAGCTCAGTGAATTCCAGCGTGGTACCGTGATAGGATGCCACCTTTGCAACAAGTACAGTCCTGAAATTTCCTCACTATTAAATATTCCACAATCAGCTGTTAGTGGGATTATAACAAAGTGGAAGTGATTGGGAATGACAGCAACTCAGCCATGAAGCGGTAGGCCACATGAAATGACAGAGCGGGGTCAGTGGATGCTGAGGGTCACAGTGCACAGAGGTCATCAACTTTCTGCAGAGTCAATCGGTGCAGCCCTCTAAACTTCATGTGGCCTTCAGATTAGCTCAAAAACAGTGTGTAGAGAGCTTCATGAAATGGGTTTCCGAGCAGCTGCATCCAAGTCTTACATCACCAACAACAATGCAAAGTGTTGGATGCAGTGGTGTAAAGCACACAGCCAGTGGACTCTAGAGCAGTGGAGACATGTTTTCTGGAGTGATGAATCACATTTCTCCCTCTGGCAATCTGATGGAGGAGTCTGGGTTTGGCAGTTGCCAGGGGAACAGTACTGGTCTGATTGAGTGTAAAGTTTGGTGGAGGGGGGGTTATGGTGTGGGGATGTTTTTCAGGAGTTGGGCTCGGCCCCTTAGTTCCAGTGAAAGGAACTCTTAATGCTGCAGCACAGCAAGACATTTCGGGCAATTTCATGTTCCCAATTTTGTGGGAACAGTTTGAGGACGGCCCCTTCCTGTTCCAACATGACTGCGAGTGGAGACTGTGAGCCAGGCCTTCTCGTCCAACATCAGTGTCTGACCTCACAAATGTGCTTCTGGAAGAATGGTCAAAGATTCCCAGAAACACCCCTAAACCTTGTGGAAAGCCTTCCCAGAAGAGCTGAAGCTGTCCTAGCTGCAAAGGGTCATATTAAACCCTATAAATTAAGAATGGGATGGGAAGTTCATATGAGTGTGAAGGCTTTTGGGAATAGAGTCCAACTAAATACTAAACAGCAATCGTATTACACCATGAGTAATCATTTCAGACAGTCAGTGGTTCAAGCTTCTATAATGGTATTTTCTGTAAGCTTTCTTAAGAGTCAGTATTGTTTAATTAAATACCTTTAGGATCGCCACTGAACTGAAGTGATTATGATTATGGCAACACCTCCTTTTTCCAGCGTGAGTCACCTGCGACAGCACAGGCACACCTGAAATTCTGTTATGAGTTTAATATACAATTTAAGAGCTCAAGCTTGAGCTGTTTAAGGCTTGTTTATCAAACGAACCAACTAATTAACGCGATTAAGGTTCGTGAGCGTCACATCACAGGTGACGCTAACAAATAAGTTTATTAGCAGAACACACTGAGCCGCGTCGCCCTGTTGTTGCAACCCGCTGTCTATCTGAAGATGGAGACAGAGCTTCGAGCTTTAAGTGTTCAACATTTCCCAGGTGAGAACGAGTCCGC
Source organism: Andinoacara biseriatus (assembly GCA_015108635.1). Lineage (NCBI taxonomy): Eukaryota > Metazoa > Chordata > Actinopteri > Cichliformes > Cichlidae > Andinoacara > Andinoacara biseriatus. Next base: position 31,750 of record VUQJ01022650.1, on the reverse strand, counting down.
TCCCTCCATCTCTCCGTGCCGTTTCCTCAACCTAATAGCTTCTGTTTGCTGCTTATCTACAAGCAACTCGCATGCTCCAATATTCTACGTTACGTATGACTTTGCCCTCTTCGTCCTCCTCTCCTCTTCTTCTTCTCCTTCCTCCTCCGAAACCTTACCCCGCCACTGCCTCCTCCCGCTAAGAAGCCCAACCGTACACTTTAACAACACAATCCAAAATGTCACACACACCCTCCGTTCATTAAAACACACACACGAGCATTTTCACGGCTTACCTCGCTACTTCAGTAGGTGCTGATCTCGAACTTGGCCTCGCGGACCAAGGAAGTGCTTCCGTTTTGGTGCCGCAGAGAAAAAAAAGGGACGTGCGGCTTTTTCTGTGAGTAGCGCCACTAGCTGGCCAAATTGGGAAGCACAGAGTTTGGATTAGCAGCGTAACCTGCTTTCAACTCCTCTTCATTAACCTGACAGCTAGTGTTAGCAGTATCAGAATATCACTACAGATATCATTAACATTAATCTAAAGAATTAATCCTAATATAGAGAAAATGCATTGTTAAAGATCAAAATGTTTTAACTTATGACCTCAAGTAACAAAGCTTGTATTGGGCTAAAAATTTGACTTAGTATCCCGAAGTTTCAGCTTACTCAGAAGTTTGAGTCAGTGACTTGAAATTTTGAGATCCCTAAGTCAAAATTATGAGATAATAACCTGGAATTTTGACTTAACTCTGCCTTGTATTTTTTTTTTCCATTGGTGGAAGCAAGCTTCCATGCAGTTCAGATGTTTGCAAGTCATTAGCATTTCAGTCAAAGCAATGTTTACCCTCCAAAACTCCTGAAAGGGTTTAGCACAGTTTAAAAGGAAAATGCCTCGACCTCAAGCAGTTACAGGAGGTATTGCAGCTTCTGAACTGATGCATCAACACTGACAATAAAATGTCATTGGCTATGTGACAATATGTCTATCACAGGTTTTTGAATTATGAATTATATATTTGTTCTTTGACTGCTGGAAATCAAAGGCAGATTGGGATCATTGCCTTACTTCAGTGAGGAATGGCAGGCCGTGGGTGACGTCTCTGTCAGCAAGAAGGCTGTAAAGATGATAATGATCAATTTCTAATGATTGCAGCACAATTAAAACATTGGCTTAATATTTACTACACAGACCCGGCTCTAACTCTTGATAAGAAGGCTTCCTAAAATATCCAAATTATTGCTTTGTGTCAGATAATGTCCCGTGACATGGACAGGGAAATATCATTTTAAATTAAAATCTCTGTCACTGAATCTACAACCTGAAGAATCACTCAGGTCACGCTTCATGGAAGGAATAAGAAACACTTTGTATATAGATGCACAGTTAAGGCTCCGCTCTTTATTCTGCAGGTCCAGAGCTGTGCGCCTGCAAACACGCACACCGCTGAAGCTTCAAATGTGCACAGCTTTACAGACATAGTGCCAGGAAAGCATGTGCAAACAGTCATGTGTGGACTCAGATCTACGCAGATCAGAGGTTTTAGCAGAAATGTGGTCTCTAGTGTCAAAATGCCCTCAAGGACAAACTGCGCCGCATGACAGTCCATCTGCAACAACCAGTGGGAGAAACAGAGGTCGGCGGGCCAGACTGGTGACTTCGCTTCAGACGTCAGAGGACCCTGCGCTCAAAGGAAAGCAGCAGCAAAAGAGGAGAAAGAGGAGAGGAGGGAAGCAGAAATATGTCATGCCATCACTTACTGAGAAGGAGGAAAATGCACTGGGCATCGCACAGTACTGTATGAAGGGCTCTACAAGCAACCGGGGGAGATTATTTGTTTCCAGATGCAGCAGGGAGACAAGACGCAAGGAGCCGCACACCAGCCACGTGCCTCCCATCTATCAGTCGGAGTCCCTCCTGCACCTGCCCTTCCTTATTCCTAAAAACTCTCCTCCTCCATCACCTCATGCCCATCCTGACCCCCGTGTCCATTCCCTACCACTAACAATGCAGCAGCCTCTTTCACTGAGGAGAAAGTCCCACACCAATAAGGGGAAATCACAGACTTCAACAGGTCTAGATGCTCTGCTTATGCGCTGATCTGGACTCTGCTGTATATTTCTTCTTTAGAGAAAGAAATTTTAGGCTTAGTTCGCTTGATCTCATGTGTTTTTAATGTCATGTGTACATTTCTCCAGCAGAGGGTACTGTCGAGAGTAGACAGGGGTGGGACGTTCATCAGACTGAGGCCGTTGGGGCCTGAACAGAGCAGTGCTCTGTGTCCTGGTGAGGTGGGTTCTGTGTGTCAGGACCAGAACACATGAGCCTCAGTCCTGCTTACTGCTCGCTTCGCATACCCCGCCTGCACATGTTTACTCTCAAACGCAACCCAGACTGTTTGTGAGTGAGGCTCTTTTTTCAGCCCCTATCCCCCCTCCCGAGCCCCTCTTCCTGCCAAATAAACATTGCACCGGAAATTGCCGGGATATCTGGGATTTTTGAGGGCTCTTGGTAGAAAGGAGAAGACGGCCAGAACAAGGCTGCTCTCTGTAACACCTTGGAGGTGAGGGGAGGGCGAAGACGCACATGCGAGGGGGGATCCGGAGGGGAGGGCGCGACCCTGCCTTGGGTGGTTTACGGGTACCATCATTAGGATACAAACAGGTAACAGTGACCCAGTTTCTGTGACCCCCTTCAAGGAAGACCTTGACTGTGTGCTAAGTTTGACCTCAGTGGGCTAAAAGTTAGGAGGAAATGATATTCCTGTGACTTTTAGTGGACTGCACTGTGGATCCAGGGACAGAAAACATCGTCTTGGGATGGCTGTAACCGCTGCACCTGATCTGTCTCCTCTCGTGGCTGTTTGTTCCCGCCTCAATCTACACAAGCCCGCAGTTGGGAATACAACAGCCATTGATGGGCCCGAGCTTTCATAACAGCCCCTGACAAAGCACACATGAATGGCAGGGTGTGTGCTCTTTGCGCACACAGAACGCTCCCTCCCGCCTTTGTGTGTGAGTTTTGTCCCGGCTCGCTTCCCATAAATCCCAATGTCTTTATTTGATAATAACAGCCTGGAAAAGCACACAGCATAAAGCCTGTTATTGAGCAGATTGCACCATGAAGCTTATTACACTTGATGACCTTCTCTTTATCTCGGTTAGCGTGAAACTGTATCCTCTCTTATTTGTTTTATTTATTTTTAGTCTTTTCACATATTCTGGAGCTGATGAACCATCACATTTTAAATGCCCTTTCCACCGGCCTGTGATTAGGATTCTCTGTCTATCCACCACTTCTTAATCATAGTCAGTTAGATCAAATATACTGTATACACACGTCGGACAATGAAAAAAACACCAAAAGAAGTTCAAACGAATGCTTTCTCATTTTTCACTGAAGGTTTGAGTGCGTGACTGTCTTTAAACAAAGCGATACTCTTTGTTTATGAGAAGACGCACACACATCCTGCTGCGAGTGTTGCGTTGAGACCATAAAATATATCAAAAGGTGACGGGCATGTGTTTGCACATGTGCCTGGATGTATGCACATGTACGGGATGATGCACTTGACAACTGCGTGAGGCGTGTGTGTCTGCCTGCCTGTGTGTTTTTGTATATATAAGCAACCTGTCTTCTTTTCCCAGCTCTGCTCTTATGCCAGTCTATGATTCTGCGTTTTGGGCAAGTCAACAGTAGCGTTCCTGTTCTTAGTTTAAAAATAACTTTGGGACTTAAATTCCTTGCCCCCTTCTCATCCTTTCTTACTGGCACTCTCCTAACCTCTCTCTATCCTTGTTTTTCTTTCCCCTCTCTCCTGTTTTGGAACAGCCTGTACCCTTGGTCTCCCTTTTTTTCCTCTCTCTCTTGGTCAGCCGTCCTGAATCCGTCTGTGCACACAGAGAAATGCAGCAAATTAATGAGAAATTAGTAATAAAATTCAGATTTGTTTACCTTTGCCAAAGAGAGTCGTATTTCTGTTGCCGCTTTTAAAAAAGAAACAGGGGTCTCAAGACTAATAAAACTAATATTCAGAATACATATGAACAAGATCCAGAATCACAGCCATCTACTCTGGACCCAGTTCAGCTTCATGGACTGAAGTGATTTTGGTCTGGTCATCTGGTCTGGCCGCTGAAAAATGTAACTTCTTTTTTGGAAGTCGAGCTGAAGATAACTTGCACATCTGTGAAGACGACATAAATGCTGGATAGAGGTGTTTGAGCTGCCCTCCAGGCTCAGGAGCTACTGTAGGTCATCTGCTAACTGGAAGGTTGGTGGTTTGAGCTCAAATCCACCATCTAGCTGGGACCTTCGGGTGTGGAGTTCTCCATGTCTCTGTGGATTCTCTCCGGGTACTCTGGCTTCCTCCCACAGTCCAGAGACATGCAGTGAGTGGGGATCGGTTAAATGGTGATTCTAAATTGCTCATAGGTGTGAATGTGAGTGTGAATGGTTGTCTGCCTCTCTGTGTTAGGCCTGCAACAGAGCGGCAACCTGTCCAGGGTGTACCCTGCCTCTCTCCCTGTGGCAGCTGGGATAGGCTCCAGCCCCTCCTGCGACCCTGAATTGTATAAGCAGAAGAAAATGGATGGATCCCAAACAGGAGCTTTGGGTCAGGAGGCTAGATTAGAAAAGCGCTATAGTTTAGCTTAACATGTGAAAGATCTCCAGTTTAGATCAGGAAAAGACACAAATTCCTTGGGTGGAAGGACATCAGGAGTAAAAATTTGTTTCAGACAGAGGAGGATGAACTGCTGGGGGCTTCATCGAGGCCCAAGTTAAGATGTTTCATTTCATTTCATAAACCTTTATTTATCTCCGAGGGGCAATTAAAAGCACACAGAGGAACAGCAGCATAAGTATAAGTCCTCTAATAATTAAGGTAATAATTTAGTATAATAAATTAGATAAATACAGTGCTTCATATGGACAATTGCAGATAAAATAAGGTATGGTGTTGGACAATGTATTATAGCTGTAACCGATTTAACCACAACATGATAAAAAAAAGAATGAAAAATAAAGGAACTACATGTTCAGAAGCTGAAAATGTATCAGGATTATTTTGAAAATTGAATCATGCAAAACTACTTCAGGATAGTGTCCAAGAATAAAAACATACAGCTGGAAATGAGCAGAGAGATTCTCCTTTAATAATTAGCTTTCCTTCTTATTAAAATCAGACACCTTTGGCTGTACCTCGCACAGGACAGATCACCGAGCTGCAGTTACACTGTATCTCCACTGTAAAGGTGTATATATTCATAATTCATGGTGCATTTGTGGGCTGCACCATTGAAAGAGTCAGAGGAGTGTCGCGGCAGGTGTGGCAGGAGCTCTCCTAAACAAACACTCCACACCTGTCTTCCTCTTGCCCTCCTCTCCGCTCCCATTTCCTCTGTGTATAAACACACAAACCACCACTTTTATTCTTGGCTCACAGCGTTTTTCTGTGGCGAAGAATCACGTGTGAAAAGCGAGCTGCTTTTGTTCCACTGGCCTCCCACTATTATCCCGCTCGATCTTTTATTTCTCGCTGCCGAACATTTCCTTGGCTCCTTCCATGCGCCTTACACCTCTCTCTCACACACATACACACACACACACACACACACACACACACACCCACTCTGTCTGTCATTTATTTCCACCGAGTTGTTTTCAAAGGTTTGATGTGTTTCTCACCTGCCATGGCTTGCCTTTTTTTTTCCTTATTACCTTCCTGTCCTTTTGCACCTCCCTTTGAAAAAAAAAAAGAAGCAGTAACAGGTTTTCCAGTGAACTCTTAAAGCAGTTTGTGTCAGTTTATGAGTTGACGTCCGCCGTGAGCTCAGAATACAAAGGTCACCACTCGCAAGCGGCTGTACCTTGCATCTCCAAGAGCTGACGAATGCCTCCTCCTCGGTGTGTCTGCAATAAGTTTGTTTATTACATCTGCTGTGGATGATGGCGAGACCAGAGTGGAAAGTACAAATTCTTTGATGTGTCAGTGGAACCTGAAAAATTAGAACAACAACAGCTCCATGTCTCAGACTGTAGCATGTGCATGTGTGTGTGTGTGTGCGTGATGTGAGGGTCGGTGCTCACACAGAAGCTTCGGCAAAATCCAGTGTTTTTTTTTCTCTCTTCATTTTCTCTCACCACGTTGGGCTTGTTTACACGGGCGTGTTACATCACCTCCGTGCTCTGACAGAGAGAGATGGATTGTGTGGGAAGAGGCTGGAGGTTTGCTGAATACATAATTTTGTCTTCTGTGTAGGCCTCTGTGTGAGTGAGGACACACTGCACATATGTATAATGTATGATGGTGCACGCTCTGTCCAATGCCTGCATTAGCTGCTTGTGGAATGAGCTGCTGACTTGCAAAAGGGGTGCATGCACATTTAAAATTTAAATTTAAAGTTAATTATGATTCAGTGTTTAAATTTTGCACAACTTTATACTTTTGCTATCTAGATAAGTGTTTGCATTCTGCATTCTACAGAGAAGCCTAAAGGAAAGGTATGTTTTGAACCAGCATTTTTTTCTAATGACCAGCAGGGGGCGACTCCTCAGGCTGCAAAGGAAGTCCAAAATTGTTTAAGTCTATAGAAAAAATGACCTTCCTTCTCACTTGATCTGTGACTACAGTAAACGCTTTCCTGATGAGAAAGTGTTCTGACTCAGTAGTTTCAGATATTACAGAATACAACATGATGTTAAATCTCTGAATTATGGTCGTATTTAGAGTAAAACAGACAATAGAGCAGGTTGTTTCTACTGCACAAGCATGCAGTGCTCCTCACTTTTGTGGTCAGATCTTTGTGCTTGCGATAAACTGTTTCAAAGCACCAAAATGGCAACACTTAAACCTTGAGGCTTCACAGTGGGACCTCATAACTAAACAGTTGGTAACATCAAGGTGACTTCGCCTATTATCTATTTACAGCCCATGACAATAACCTGTGGCTTTCAACCTTTTGGCTTAAATATGTAAAGTTTTTTTTTTTGCCCAAATTCAATGAGTGCATATATTTAAAAAAGGTTACTTGTGCCCGTTGCCACAGTGAATGGGGCTTGTTATTTTTTTCTCTACTTGAGTTTCCTATTTAAAGTATCAGCATAAGAGGTAATTTTCAGAGAATAAAGAAGGATAATTTCATCCCCCCGGCACATATTACTGCGGGTATTATTTTGCGTAATAATCAGTTTAGAGAACAACAGTCCCTCTCATAATGTAACAGCCAGCCCACTCCATGCAATTGTGTCTCCAGTGAACAGCTTAATGTTTGAGAGTGCACTAATGTGGAAAACGTATGCAGCCCTTTTAAAGAGAATCGGTGTGAATACCGGTGTGCTTTACCCACACGTTCACATGCTGGGAATTGTGCATGTGGTTGCGTGCATGTGTGTGTGTGTGTAGGGAGATTTAGTGTCTAAGTACAGGATAGAAAAGAAAGAAGGAAGAAGAATCATAAAATGATGAATTATACTGGAGATTATTATAATGATTTTCAAGCATCCCTGTCACTCAGTCATGCCCAGCTCCTAGGAACACTCTGTTCTCCTTGCATTTGCGTTTGATCTGCCCAAGTCTTGTCTAACAGTATTTTTATAAAGTGGCAGAAGGAAATTCCTAGCTGTTTTCCATGGCTGCTCCCAGTATTAATGAAGCGCAGACTAGCAGCTGCGTATATTTATTTTACTTCTCACAAAGCGGCGTCCCGACAGCCTGAGGTATGCGTGTGAAAAGAACTTAAAAGCATCAAAAATATTATTTTCACTCAAACATAAATAAATAAACACCCCAAAGCCAGCTCCTCTTTGGAATGTAGTAACTCTGAATTTTTATGAATGACTGCGTTCATGCTAGGCCACGCCCCCGTCGCCAAACCTCACCTCTGTGTTGCAGCTCCAAGTCCCGCCTCCTTCCCCCTGCCCCGCCCTGTTGGAGTGTGGGGGCTACCTTGGCTGCGCGCCTGCGTCCTAATTGGTTAAAGCAGGACTGGGGTGGGCGTGTCCGCCATAAAAAGAAGCAGACTGATATAAAAACAAGGCTCAAACTTTGATCGGTTAAAACTTGAGAGAGTGTTGGGGGATATGTGAGGATAACTTTGCGGGTCGGATTTTATCCTTGTGGACAAAAGCTGCTGTTCCTGCGGAGGATTTGGACTTTTCCTGTGATATAAAGTGCTGTTTTAAACACGCTCCCGTCTTCCATGTGAGTCCGCTGACAGCATGGGGACGCTGTTATTATTTGCAGTCTTGCAAGTGGCCACGGTCGGTTTGGTGAGTACGTGAAGTGTGCTGTTTCTTACTGTGCTGCTTCATGCAAACTGCGAGCACTATAAGACCCACGTGCCTGTACTGTAACAGCACTGTTAGGATCATTATCATTTATTAACACGGCAGCTACTGTGCTTTCTGATGGCTGGTTTCCAAAGTGAGGTTTGAGGACCACCAGAAGATCTTGAAAGATGTTTCAAAGGGTCCTCTGCAAAGTCAGTGACATTATTTTACATACTGTTGTGCAGTTTATTTCCATAACAGAGCCTCACATTTTATAATATTTTTTGTAATGTAATATCACAATATGTACAGTAACTAGTGACCAACCAGTTAAGTATATATAAAAGTATAAATCACCTTATTCAAGTAAAGCATAAATGTAACCAAACTGTGCTTAGTAGTATAGTCGCTGAATAAATGTGATTAGTTACACTGATTTAAAGTTAAATTATCTGGCAAAAAAAAGTAATAAAACTAACTATGTGTACACAGGCTTCCATCCAACTGTAGGTCTAAAATTATGCAACAGTAATATTATCCAGTGTGTTTAAAAATACACTTCAATATGAACTTGTTCCACTCTAGAAATACCGCCAGGGGTATTATGTGACTTTTGGCTGGCAGATGCTTTAACTACCGTGTAATATACAACTATTCACGAGTTATTGTCAACTCTTTGTGTAATGTAATTTCAAACCCTCCCAAGAGCCTCAGCAGTGAGTGAAAGCAGTGCCAGTGTAAGTTCTGGCACACCAGAACTTGGCCAGGGTTGAGAGAGTGGCAAAGTCAGGAAGGGATCACTGTAGGTGATCTGACTGTGGACAGTCAGACTGACAGCTCCCTGTGATCCACAGGCTGATCCCAACAGATGCTGGGAGTGGTGATGAGATGAGAGTGGCTCTTGTGTGTGTGTGTGTGTGTGTGTGTGTGTGAGACACAGAGAGGGTTAGAAACAAAAGATGGAGGAGCAGGGAGGTGGGGGTCAGCCTCTTTCATCCCCTCTTGCCAGGCAAATGCCAAGCGGAAGGCGACAGAGGGTTACAGATATCCCTGTGGGGTTTGGGACAGTGCTGAGTATTCAGGCAATTTTTTAAGCCACACACACACACACACACACACACACACACACACACACACACACACACACAGATTCGCATACAAACACTTTGAGGAATTTCTGGGTAACTTGAGTCAATCTATTATCCTGCCTGCCTGGTTCCAGCGTGATTTCTCCTTATTTCTTACACTGCAGAAGGTTGAATTAATCTGTCCCTTCCCACAGGTGACTGCTGACTGTCCAGTAGTCTGCGAGTGTCCAGCAGTGCCCCCGTCCTGCCCCCCAGGGGTAAGTTCAATCTCTGACGGTTGCGGCTGCTGCAAGGTGTGCGCTGCCCAGCTCAACCAAGATTGCCACGAGGGGCGCCCGTGTGACCACCATAAAGGATTGGAGTGCAATTACGGCAATGATGTGGGCCGAACCCATGGCATCTGCAGGGGTAAGTACCACAGAGGTGGCAGCACAAGAGAGGAGGAGGAGGGTTAAGGAGTGTTTTTTCACCCTTCTTTAGACTTTGGGGGGGGGTTGAGCGAGGGAATGTGTAACTTCAGGGTGGGGAATCTGGCTTCCGAGCCAGGAGGCTGGGGTTTCTCTTTGATAGGGGCTTGAGGTTTGAAGCCTGTGCCACGTTTCAAAAACAGAGCACCTTCATGAGCTGCGACTGAAACCCGGCCAGCTCCGGTATTTATATAAGTACTGCAGTGTGTACACAAACAGCCCCATGAAACACACAAACACGCATGCACAGACAGTGGTATTTTTATATGTGTGTTTATTTAGGGGGTGTTGCTATATAAAGCGGAAAGGGAGGGGGGCATCCGGGGTGTTGTGTGGGGAGTCCCGCTGAAGGTGTGAAGGGGAAGGACACTGTAAACAAGTCAACGTTCCCTTCTGGTCTAAGAATAGACTTTGCTTCTTACATGTGGAGATAGTGTGTCTGCTCTTCTCTCCTTTTATCTGCCTACCACACATACAAATTTACATGAAAGCCTCTTGGTGTTTTTTCTTTCCTTTTGCAGTTTTCTTTAGTTAAAAAAAAAGACCTGATATTTAAAGACTAAGTTTGTTCTCATTGACTGTCTTCTTTCTTCCTCCCAGCAAAGGCAGAGGGCCGATCCTGCGAATACAGCGGTCGGATTT